>JAOUZG010041683.1:276890-301882 GCA_026289955.1 Argiope argentata
AAGAGACGCTCTTTTCGGCTTAAATCTGCTGCTGTATCAGCAGGAGGCTTGTCCATAGGCAAGTGCCATAAGTAACAACAACAACAGATATCATCAACAAGATATAGCGAGATTTCTGATAGAAATTTTCAACTAGTTTTTTAATGGTTATGTTATAATATTCCTTTTTAAAAACAAAATTGTGCATTAACAAATTAGTTATTTTAAATGATAGAATGCTTTAATTCTTTGGAAAGTTTTCTATTGAATATATACTGAATGCTTATATTTAAATTGTAGTTTTTTACTATGATAAATTTCTCTAATTATAAAACTATGTTATATTCAGTTCGCTTATGTCCCTATTTAACATCTATGTAAAAATTAAAATTTTCTATCTATAAATCAATAATAAATTCGATATTTATATTTAAATCATATTGCGTCTTGCTATGATATTTTCTTCTAATTATAAACAATGTGATATAAAGTTTTTGTAGGTCACTAGGTAATATTGTATAATTATGTAATATACAATATCATAAATAATGTTAACAATGTCATTCTCTTAGATAACATAGTTTCAAGTACCCATAAAAGTTAAAAAAGAGGCCAATCAGTAGTGTGAGGATGCATTTGTAGAAAATTTTATTTTAAAATTTTACGAGTCATATACTCTAATCATGTTTCTTAACCTTTTAATATATTTTATTAGTCCAGTTTTGAACCAAACTAGTTATATCATATATCTTTCTAATTTTAATTTTTTAAAAATCAATTTCAGTTTACTGTGTTTATCTGAGAATAGAAGGTTTTACTTTGTTGGAAAATGTTGTTCGGATTAAAACTATAAAAGTTTTAAATTTTCTTTCGTTAAATAAATAATATTTTGTATATTCATTTTCGGATCAAATTATTTTTCTATGATAAATCCTTCTAATAATGAACTGTAATTTCAGGTTCGAGCTGAATTCAAAGAAACATAGAGAAATTAATACTATTATCAACACTATTATTCAGTTAGATAACATAGTCTCAAGTATCTGTAAAAATTGGTTTTAAAAAACTCTAATCCATGATTTGAGGATACATGCGTAGAAATTTTATTTCAAAATCTTATGAGTTGAATATTCAAATCATATTTATGGTAGGAAAGTGAAGCTTAAAATAAAAAGAAGATAAATTAAGAAAAATAACAGAAAAAAATGAAACTAGTACACCTCAGACAGAAGTTTCAAAAAATAAGAACATTGACAGTCGACGCATACTGTTACACCAAAAAACTTTCCCGGTTCTTCAAAGGGCTGAAAAAAAAGAATAGGGTTGAAGAAAAGAAATAAAGTATTAAAAAAAAGTTGAAATAACTGAAAATTCCCAAGGCTAGATGTTGGAAGGGAGGGAGTGAAGGAAGGAAAGATCTTTTCCCTTGCCCTTTATTCCGATCTGGTAAAGGACAAGCGGTAAATATTCAAGCCTCTTTCGGATTCTTTTTCTTAAATCGTTTTTTGAATTCCCCTACGGTTCTATGTGCCAGCTTACGTTTTTATTCCTTTTCAGCGTTACGGGATAAGTATAGTTCGTGGTTTGCGAACGCAGGTCGCATTATTGAACAATGCCGGGACTTCGAAGTTGAAAAAATACTGAATAGCGCATTTTGTGGTTGGGAAGAGTGGGGGGAAGCGATAAAATGGGAGAATTATTAAAATGCTTTTTAAAGGCTCACTGTGCGAGATGCGAAAATACTTCCTGTCGTTGAATCAACCTTTCTTCGGGAAATGAAGGAAAGGGAATTTTTATTATCGAATCTCCCTTTTTAGAATTATCTTTGATCTGGTGATTATCAGTTCTATCACCAATACTTTTTTTTCTTTTACCAGGGCTTTTGTTGTTTTTTGTATATAAATGCTCTGGTTACGTAAAATGTAATCTCATGCATTGGAGAGTGAAATTAAATCATCTTTTAAAATATTCGCTTATGATAAGAATGTTGAAAAAAAACTGATAAATGATTTGGACTTGATATTGGAATCTTATCTTTGATCTGGTAATTACCAGTTCTGTTACCATTAATTTTTCTTTTTCCTGGGCATTTGTTGTTTTTTGCATATAAATGTTCTGGTTACGTAAAAGTTAATATCTTGGAAAAGTGAAATTAAATCATTCTTAAAAATATCTCTTCTGATAAAATGGTTGAAAAGAACTGATAAATGATTTGGACATGATATTGGAATTTTATCTTTGATCTGGTGATTATCTGCTAAAATTACCAATATTTTTTTTTCTTTTTCCAGGGTTTTTGTTTATTAATTTTTTCTGTACATAAATGATCTGATTACGAAATATGTAATCTCTCGCATTGGAAAGTGAAATTAAATCATTCTTAAAAAATATTCGCTTATGATAAGAATATTGAAAAGAATTGATAAATGAGTTGGACTTGATATTGAGATCTTATCTTGGATCTAATGATTACTGCTCAATTACCAATAATTTTTCTTTTTCCAAGGATTTTTTTTGTTTATTTTGTTGGATATAAATGCTCTGGCTACGTAAACTGTAATCTCTTGCATTGGAAAGTGAAATTAAATCACTCTTAAAAATATTTCTTATCATAATATAGTTAAAAAGAACTGATAAAGGATTTGGACTTGATATTGGGATCTTATCTTTGATCTAATGATTATCTGCTCTATTACCATTAATTTTTCTTTTTCCAGGGCTTTGGTTTGTTAATTTTTTGTATATAAATGCTCTGGTTACGTAAAATGTAATCTCTTGCATTGGAAAGTGAAATTAAATCATTCTTACAAATATTTCTTATGATAAGATGTTTGAAAACGACTGATAAATGATTTGGAATTGATATTGGGATCTTATCTTTGATCTGGTGATTATCTGTTCTATTATCAGTAGTTTTTCTTTTTCCAGGCATTTGGTTTGTTTATATTTTGTATATAAATGATCTGATTACGTAAAATGTAATTAAATCATGCTTTAAAATATTCGCTTATGATAAGAATGTTGAAAAGAACTGATAAATGATTTGGACTTGATATTGAGATCTTATCTTTGATCTGGTGATTATCTGTTCTATTACCATTAATTTTTCTTTATCCAGTTCTTTTGTTGTTTTTTGTATATAAATGTTCTGTCTACATAAAATGTATTCTCTTGTATTGGAAAGTAAAATTAAATCATCCTTTAAAATATTCGCTTATGATAAGATAGTTGAGAATACCTGATGAAGGATTTAGACTTGATATGAGAATTTTCATCGAAGCAGCTATTTTTGACCACAAAATAGAATTACTAGAAGTTTATGTGATAAAATAATGGTGATGACTATTATGTTCAATTTCTCTATAATATGAAATATAAGTCATTCAAACTTTATTTTTCATCAATTAAAATCACTAAATAATATTTAATTTTACTTTACAACAATAATATGTATAGTACTTGATTTCTTTTCAGAGAATAACCATAAAATATTAAATGATCAATGTAATAAAAATATAATGATCATATTAATTTCTCAATAATTTCTATGAATTTTTACCCTCATGTACCCTTATATTTTGCTCTACTGACTGAAATATCGTAAGCGGCATATGAAAAATATATTTTTAATTTTTTTTTAAAAAATGTCATTTGAATAATCAAATGACATTTAATAAAATTTGATATAAAATATTGAAATGCATAATCCAGTACGTTTATTTCATTTTTCTGGAAAGATAAATTCTTTTAATTTGAATTTTATGGTATTGATGCAAAACAGTTTCTCGATTGAAGCCAATGTATAAAATACTAGTTGATTTAAGCATAATACAAAAGAAAAATTTCTTTTTTACCTTCCTATTTTTTTAATATAGATATTTTTTGTTAGTTGCCTGTTAGTTTTGGTTAGTTAGTATTAGTTAAAAAGTTGCCCTAATAAAAAAGAAAATATTCTTCTGCCTTTCTTTATAGATATAATGTATCAAATGGCAGTCTAATTATTATTATTGAGAAGTACAGGTTATCAAATCTAGTTTACTTATTTGATGCCAAAATATCCTAATTTGAGAATATGACTGATTTGTACTTTCAGAATTTTTTAACATTTATATCAGAATATATTATCTCGACATTCATATTTAAGAGTTAAATTATTTAACTAATCATTTAATTTAATATTTCATGTTTTCTATTATTTTATTATATTTCATTGTCATTTTACAAAGAATTCCCTTTTTTTATTAAAAGGCTTTTTATTTTATAATATAAAATATAATATTTATTAAATAGATACAGGCAATTTATTTGTAAAATATGTTTATATATAAATATTATAATATTATAAAATATATTATAAAATATATAAATATTATAAAATATGTTTATATATAATTTATTTGTAAAATATGTTTATATATATTTGTGATTGTAGAATCATGTCACTTTAGTCAGCATTAAATAGATCACTATTCTGCAAAACCTAATGTTTTGTTATTCTGTGTATTCTGATTAATAAACATGTGTTCAGCAGTGCATTTAGGAGATTTACCACATTAAATAAAATCCATATTATATAATATTAATAATATTGAATAATATAATACTATACTACATAATATTGTATAATATTACTTAACGTACTCTGGTACAGGGTGTAAAGTATATCAAGAAAGTTATATGTTGTAATTATTCTTGGAATGTTAAAAAATCTTAAAGTCCTGCTCTGTTTCCATACTGTTTTGAAGAACAATTAATAAAGATATAAGCATGAAAATAAAGCAAGACATTATTTATTTCATAATAATGCTACAAATACAATTAATAGAAAATAACGTTGAATTCTTCTTTTTTGTATTTTTCATGTTTTTTTGTAAGTAATACGCTTCATAATTAAGAAGTATGATTAAAATATAAAATCTGCATTCGAACAAATAAAATTCTAAAATAATATACCCATAAGAATATTTAAATTTATCATCGATATATAATGAAATGTATGCATATAAATGTTCAAAAACTTAAAAAAACACTATCACCTCCTTCAATTTGAATTAATTATGTCAACTTCCTTCAATTCAGGCAATTAGCTCTATTATTTGCTATAAATATGAATTAATAAAGAAAGTTTTGACAATTAAAGCAGAAATAATCTTCTTCGCGTTTTTTTTCTGTAATAAAACTGTCACGACCCTTTTTTACTATGCCTAAATAATCTCTCCTCGAAAATAAAAAAAAGTTACTGAAAAAGTAACTCATTTTGATCCCCCCACTAAAACTTTTGGAAGATAGTGTCTTTTTTCTTAAATTGAGAACCTGGTTATTTATTTACACATACCAAAACGTCATATTATCACGAATTTCTTTGGGCGAAAAAACTCTGGAAAGAAAACTATTATTTAAAAGTTGCAGATAAATGTATCCAGACGGCATATATATAAATAATGTTTAAAGCGTTTGCAGATAAGATAGATACTTTCTGTTTAAATTTGTTCGGAGAATTTCATTACTATAAAAATAATTTTATTTACTAATTATTTTCATTCTTCAGAAAAACCTGAAATCACAATATCATTAATATTATATTAATAAAATTAATTTATATTTACTAATTTTTATTTTCATAATACTAATTTATATGCAGGTACTGGGGTAGCACGTCTTCGCTATGATCCGGGTCCCAAATTCGAGTCCCGATTCAGGCCTGGATTTTCTTCCTCTGTTCTATTTGTAAAGTGCCATTGTGCTTCCCACATGTAAAAAGGGGCTATGCAAGCGAATGTGACACATAAGTAGCTAAGATGAACTCTTAGTCCTAGATGGCGCTACTTGAAACACGAGACTCACCATACGTTTAAAATTATTGACTGCGTCGGAGAACTTATCCATGACGAGTAACATTAGAAACAGAAACAATATGTGAAGTTTGATGGTTTTGAATATAATGGTAACTGACAAATGGGAAAAATTAGAATAGGAAATAATTTCCAATTAAGAAATGAAGATAGTCATTTTATATTTTTCACAGGATTAATTTGAAGTACTTATCTTTTAATTAAAACATTTGTTCAATATATTAAAAGTTAAAAATAATGTATTCTAATGAATGAAGTAACTAATACGCTCATGTTCTACGCTTCGAGTAAGACAGTTTTATTTCCATCTCGATTCTAAAAAAAATGTAACACAACTGTATTGTGTTTTCATGAATACAAATAAGGAGTGATAACGGAAAAAATTTATTTTAAACTTATAAACGCTCAGAAATTTTTTTTCAGATCGTCTATTTGCCAGAAGATTTTCATTTTGATGTAATGTTTTATTTTATCCGTTTCTTTTTCGTTTTTCTCATACAATAAATTTCTCAACCTTTATAAATCAGTTTACTATAAATTGTTTTTATACTCTTACACATATACTAAATCAAGCGAAAGTATTTCTTTAATTGGTTTCCACAAGAATAAGCACAGAATTTCTTTGAGCTAGAATTTTCACTTGGAAAAGATTAAGTTTTTTTTAATGTTATAATGTCTATGAAACAGAAAAAAATTGAAATAAAATCTTTATATAAATCCGAAAAAACTATATAGAAAAATAATTTTTTAGAAACAGAAAGAAAGATGTTAATTTTTTATACTGTAATGGGTTTCTCATTTATAATGTATTTTTATAAAATAGTTTTATTTTCCATATTTTTTTCAGTATTATATTTTTAAACATACAAGTCATTATCGCCCATGCTTTAAGTAATCTAGCAGTTCGAGATCGTGTGATTTGAGCGTGTTTCAATACTTTCCAATTAATGATGGGGGATGATAAGGATTAAATTATATTAATACGGTTGAAAAATTCGTACTAGTTACTGCACCTTTTCTTATTATTCTTTGACAGAAAAATTATATCTCCCTAAAAACAATTCATACGAAACTCTTTCCGACAAAATTTGGCATTTTTATGGCTAATTTTTGTTTTTTTTACTGTCCAATAATAAGATATGATTTTAATCAATCATATATTTTAATGAAAATATATGTCATTATTTTAAAAATAGTAAAAAAAAATTGTGTAATTTTTGAAATGGGGTTTTATAATTAATAGTATTCACACTTTTCAACAGCTTTTAACATTTTTTTTACTTAATGTAGATTAAATGCTTACTGCAACTCTAACAAAGGGAGCTTCCAGTCTAATTAATAATTGTAAGATAGGAAGTGGGAAAGAGAGGTGAACAGGAAATAATGAAATAAAATTCAACTTTATTTTTAGAAAGAAAAACTTTATTATAAGAATACTGAGTAAAATTAAAAAAAGAAAAATGATAAGTGATACTGAAAACAAGAGTAAAAATTTGCTAATTATGAATCATTTGAAATTTTATCCCCATTGTAAAGAGGAGAATTTAAATCTATAAGATTCGATATCGAAACAGAAAAAAATAACAGGAAAAGTTTATAAAAAATTATAAAAAGTATAATACCATAAAAAATTAATCAAAATAATAAATTATTAAAAAAACTTTTTTCATGTAACAACACACAGTGAATTCAAATTTCATTTACAACTTGTCCTTCTTTCAATTACTAGAAAAATTAAAAAAGAAAAAAAACCCAATTTAAATATTTATTTTATTCCAAAGTTTATAAAATTCAAAATGAAATAATTTCACTTAAAAGGAATATTTCATATTTCAAACAAATACGCTGGATCAATATTTATCTTTTTTTCTTACTCTCAAGGTGTTTTCAACTGATAATGATTTAATCCCGGCATAATTTAAAAATTATACAAATGTTTACAAATGTTACATTTGCAATATTAATATAAATGCCATTCTATGTAATTTTCTTTAACTCTTATGAATAGCGAGATGTCAAAAAATAATTAAAAGAAGAAATGTAGGAAATTTGTAATCTTAGAATAGCAAGAAAAATTACTGAACTGTTTTCCTTATTTAATTGGATTTAGAAAGGAAAAATAAAATAAATCTGTTTAAAAATTTCTTTCTTATAATTTAGATATTTCAAAATGAATTATTATTTTCTTCTTTCTGAAACATATAAATTATAAAAATTCAAGAATTAAATGATTATTAAAGTTATTACGGCTAAAGAAATTCGAGATTTAATAATGCATTAAAGATTTTCTTGTAACAAAGAAACTGTGTAAATAACTAAAAAAGAAATCTTTCTAAATTCCTTATACGCTGTAAAAATGTTAAAAAATATCAAGAAATGATATACTTCAAGCTTTCGGACTCTCTGATTACCAGTTTCAGAAATTAACGTTGTTTTTTAAATGAAACATGGTGAGAAAAGAAACAAAAAGCTAAATGGAAATTCATCATAATTTTTTTCTTATTTTAAAATATATTTTATCCTAAAGAATTTTAATCTAATTATGAATATTTTTTGTGAAAATATAAGGGGAAAAAGCGAAGTAGAAATGTTTCTGGAAGAACATTTAATCCCTAAGAACCACACTTTTTTAGCATATAAATAATTAAAATGAAACAAATCCTTAAAAAATACATTCAGTAGTCCTCTTACAAATAAAGAAAAATTATTTGTAAGAAAGATTAGAGAAGGATAATGGAAGGCTATTTTAAGACAGTCAATGAATTTTTAAGAAACATGCATATGCATAAGACTTAAAAAATGAAATCTACGAAATGGTTGTTTTGGGAAAAAAGAAGAATTAAAGAAAGAGATTTTTAAAAAAAAAATTATTATATTTAATTTTATTCTCAGCAGTTTACATTTCATAATATAATTTACTTTTTCGCGATATACAAAAGTTTATGTCCTAATATGAGCTTTCTGGCAATAAGATTTACCTAAACAATAAAACTCTTCAAAAAAACCTCTTTCATTTTCCTTTTTATATTTTCTAAAAGTTATTTCAATATATTTAATGAATTCTTAATATTTTTCTATTGATATATTTCCTTCTATTTTATATATACCGATATCACTCTTTAAATAATATTACTTGTGATAATCCAAATACAATATTTAAAAAATGATAAATTTCTTTTCAATTATTATGGTATCATTTTATACTTTACATTCTAAAAATATATAATATGTCTTTTAAGTTCATTAATAAAGCCTGCATTTTTTTTCTTTATTTGACTAGAAAATGTTACGAAATATTACGATGACTTTAATGGTCATGTAATACATTTCTTAGCCTTAATATTTACTATAATGTTTAATATTAAATTAAATTATTGCTTGGAAGAAAGTAATAAAAATATTAGTTATTTTGTATGCGTCTATTTCAGTCTATTAAGTTAAATTACAAATACATATACATTGTTTGTCAGATGCAATGGGTTATTACAAAAAATTAAAAGTACTTCTGATTTAGTTAGTTACTACATATGCTGCTGAATAATTTTTTTAGAAATATTTCTGATGCTGTTTTAATGAAATGTTGTGATTTTTTTCCTATTTTTATAATAAAAAAATTGAAACATATTAAATCATTAATTTTTTGAATTCTTCAAAATTAGGAATGTTTTAACTGCTGCTTTTAATTAACTCTTCTGAATAAGTTTCATTTTTGTGCAGCGAATTAAATCTCTATTAAAAAGCTAAAACATATAATTTGATTGAGAGATAGAAACTTTAATATATTTCATTCAAATAAATCTATAAACACATATTTTATGATAAAGTCAGGCGCCATTTATTCATGAATTAGATTTTCTTGACGACTAAGGATTAAATAATGAATAATGTTTATGTTCTACTAATGTAACATGGAATGCTATTAATTTATAATGTGTAATTAACAGAATGGTGTATGATATTTATATTATAAATAACTTTTACATCTATTAATGCTGATTTCGCAATTTCTTAAACATGTAACTAGGTCCAAATAAACAATTTTACAAGCGTTATATACATTTTAAACATCATTACATGATACAATCCTAAAAACAACAACAAAAAACAGCATTATTTACAATTTTGATTAAAGATTCTAAACTTTATTTACATATACAAAATAGTAAATAAGTAGTACTCATAATATAATACCCCCTTTGTACCATTAACTTCAAAACAAAAATTCACTTTATTTACGTTGAATTAATTGAATTTGCTATAAAATGTCTTTACATGTCCTACAGTCTACTACAATAATTAGTGTTTTACTCTAGACTTTTGTAATAAATTTTACTAAGCATTTAGTATACTAAAGTAAAATAAGCATAATTAAGTCTAAACGCATTTAGTGCTTCTATAAATTAGGTAACTTATAAAATATAAGTGATTTTGAATGATATTATAGTAACATTAATTCGCATAATATTAAAAGAAATTTTATTATTTTTTTAAACAAAAATATATATACCAAATAAAAAATGTTGTTTAAATTTATTCAAAATTTCTTTTTAATTTTTTTAATTTATATTCTGTTATAAGATTAATAAATTTAAATTCGAAGAAGTCAGTATCTTACATACATTTGTTTCAGGTTATTTTATGTTATTTATTTTTTTATAATATTTTAGGGGCTAGTTGGACATACGAAGTTGTTTTCTAACAATAAAGTATTTGATATCAGGTTTAGGATTTTCATTTAATAACCAGTATAACATACGGTTTTGATTTATTGTGGCGTATTTGGAATGTTTGTTAATACTTTACTAAGATACAACAAAATAATGAATCTGCAAGATTCAGAGGCCTTTTAGTATTTTCCCCAGTATTTATTCACGTAAATATTCAGGACTAAAGAACTTATCGTTGCTTCTAATGGATATTATAAAATATAATTTATAAAAATTTCTGAAATCGACAGAATAGCAATGCTTCTTAACGTGCCGTCTTATGATTAGTTTTCAGAAAGAAAAAAAAATGTCGGTGAATTTTTATTTATGTATATAAAAATGAACACCCTCTCAATACATATACAACTCCTACTTGAAATACAAGGACATTTTGAATGGTTTTTTCCATATCCTTTTTAAAAATCGTCTTAAATTCACCCACTCTAAGCAGTGATAGAGGAGCTTAAAAGGAAATATGAGGTTACTCCTCCATCGGCAGTAAAACATCTGGTTTAGGGGACGTTTAATGACTTCTCCTTGTGCACCACGCCTCATAAGTAAACGACTTCGCATCTCGGCAACGCGAGATACCTGCGTATAACCATCGTAAGAGGGAAACTGTTCACCGCTTTCCTGAACTGAGTCACGTTATCGGCCTAGAAATCATGTCGGTGTTTCCAGACATTGCCTGCAAATATGTCTCATTTTAGCATATACGTAGGATATGAGAATATTTTATTTTGGGTTTGTGGAATATCTTTTCGTTTTTATTTTTCGGTTTTTAGATTAAGTTTAAAATATCCGAAAATATTGTGTAAGAAGAGAGGATTCTGTATGATATTTTGGAGCTCAATTTCATTTGATCTTTCAATGTTTCATTTGCTTATATATCTTGCGCAGTAAGTACAGTACATTATACAATAAAAATTAATTAAAAAAAGCGAAAATAACATCAATATAAAGATTAAAATAAAACCTCCTAAGCATATTTAAATGTGCCATGTCAGAACATAATTTTTTGAACCACAAAGCACCACGTGTTTATTTAAGTTAAGTTATATTTTTATTCATTTTAATTGTTTCATTTATTAGTAACTTGAAACGATCAATGAAACTTTCTCTCTTTATTGTTTTAAAAAATATCACAATACCTATTTATCTCATTTTATATAACAGCGTGCTCAAAATGACAATTTTATAGGTTTTATTTGCTGACTTGCTTAACTTATTTTTTTAAATCAGACATTTTATAAATGCAATGGCTACATGTTATAAAAGCTGATTTTTTGAGATGGTTTTACAGATAATGAAATGTCAATTTTTCATTCCCAAAATAACATCATGTTTTGACATGATAATAAGAATTTCATTGGAGTAGGGTTAAGGAATAACATAGCAAATAATTCATATAGTTTTGTCTAGATTTTTATATTCCAGTTGTTAGTTTTTCTTTCTTTTAATTAAGTTGGACATTTTCATAAGAAAACTTTTCAATTTGATACCTTACATGCGTAACATTGCTACAATATTCAAGTTAAATTAGCAATAATTGGTAAAGGAAAAAAAAGCTGTTGTTTTAAATACCTTATTTCATATAATTAATAGAAAATTATTTTCTCTTTTGGTTTAATTGGAAATTAAATGAGATTTAAAATTTCATATAAACTATTATTTACTCTTTTTTTTATTTCCGTTAGATGAAAAACATTATATAATAATATATATATGAAACACATAACAAGATTGATGAATTACAAAAGAAGAATAAAGATTACACTTTAAGAATAAAAATTAATAAAAAAAGAAAGTTTTCTGAAAGTTCAAACAATTTTGGCCCAATTATTTTATTTTTAAGGAATAAAACTTCAGAAATGAGCTCAAAACATTATGGGAATATATAAATAATTCAGTTTTCCTGACTGAATTGGTCAAATGCAAGTTAAGAGAAAAATGTCTTGTAAATTTTAAGCAGTAACTTCAGCATGCAGGCTGAATATATATACAAGACTAATACTTTGAGACTATAATTAACAATATTAATATTAAATATTATTTTTATCTTGTATTGAAAATCATTTTTGCATGGAATTCAATTATAATTTTTATTTAGGCATTTCATGTTTGATATAAGCATCATTTCTCTTTGGTTTTCAAAATATTCTGAGTGAAATCTAATTTCTTTTTTGTATGAAGCATATATAAGATTAATTTCATTTTTGTATGAAGCATATATAAGATTAAGCTGAATTGATATTTAAATATCAAATAAAGATTTTACTTCTCTCTAATATACTATATATAACTAACATACTTTATATATTATATTTTAAGAAGCAAAAGTAATTAAATTATTTTCAGGCAAGCAAAGGCTCCAGTTTAAACTCCATTAATATAGAGCCTTAGGCTAAAATGATAATAAATAACTAAACTGTTCTTAAGGTCTTCCTTAAATAAGTTAAACATTGTAAAATATACCTACATCTCAAGGCAAAACGAAATTTCTTATTTAATATCCTTTTAACTAAAAACAATTTTAATTAGTTCATGCTTTAAATCGAGTATTTATTTTAACAAGTGGATTTCATTTTATCATCAATATTTTTTCTCATAAATGTGGCAATGTTAAAATTATTCGATAAATTTACAAAATCTTCTTACCATGAACTTTGAAGACTTCTAAGGAGATAAAATTTTATATGTATTGGAATATAAAATGTTCCACTTCAGTGAAGTTTCATAAATTGTTATAATATTTTTAATTTATTAAAATGCTAGAGGGAATTTATATCCTTATAAAAATACAAGCAATTTTTAGGGCTATATTTATGATGTTAATTACACTAAAATCTCTATACAATTAGGATAATTTAATATAAAATAATCAATTCCCTTTATTCGTTGGAAATAGGGTGAAATTTCGAATTTCACCATGTTTGCATCATCTAATATTCGATCGTGATACTTAAATTAGAACGAAAGTAATTCCCAATTACACGCTTAAAGATAAATTTATCGATTAGGAAGAAGGATATCCGAAAACTAAGAGGGAATCGATTTTATTATAAACTCTGATGAGTTGAAATTGAGTTTATTGTTATATTTTATAAAATAAAAATTTATCTTCAATCTAGAATAATTAATAATGGGAATATATATTTGATAGCCCGAGTTTTTTTTGAAGGAAATTGATGCATATATAATTTTTCGTGTACATAAGTTACGCATGAGGCATTGGCCGAACATTTGGTACCCATGGTTACAGAAATGTGTGTCCTTATAGTACCTATTCATACAGTTTATCTCTGTGCTTCAATTAATTTATAATCACATCGTTTCTTGAATAATTTTGTTTGCTTTTAATGAAAGTTTAAATATTCTTGAGGTAAAACTTCCAGAAACATCCAGGAATTCAGGACATTTTGTGGTGCTAATTTCATAAGCCAGACAACATATATGATACTGGAAGTACCTTTTTGGCATTGTGGCTATGTTCCTAGGCCACTGGCCCTAGAATCGCAGGTTCGTACCACGACCTTCACTCGCCACATTGGTGACCTTGACATTGCAACTTCCTGTTACAGTCATGGCTCCATCTGACCGCTTCAAAACAAAGTATTCAGTCTCACTTGACGAAGCAAGCAAACAAAACCATTAGACCCAATCGACGCAAGTAAGCAACAACTCGTCATAACGCCTGGCTCTATAAAAATCATTCGTCTTTCTGCCTACTCACTCATGAGGAAGTACTGTGGAGCTAGCTTCATAAGCCAGATAATAACTACGATACTTAAGTCGACTTTTGGTATTGTGGTCCTGTTACTTGGATACTGGCTCTAGCGTCGCGGATTCGGATCGCGACCTTCATTTGCTACAATTTAATTACTCTCTTCTTAACGTGGAAATTAACCTATTATTTATTATAACGCATACAATATGAATAAAAATAAGTACAAAATTATAGAAAATTGTTCAATAAGCAAGTTTATATCTTTCATTCATTTGTTGAGCATAATTGTTAGAAAAAAAATGACATAACTGTACGATGATTGTTGAAATAAAAATACTAATTTTATTGAAAAGAAAACGAGATAATGTATTGGAAATTACCAACATTATAATTTTCAAAATTGTTATATGAAAATTAATTTATTAAACAATGAATCCACCATTTAATGTCACAATCGAATGCATTGATAAGCATTTCATTGAATCATACCAATATAGCTAAGAAATTCATGTTTTTATCCCCTTAAATTCAAAAGTTACGTTAGCATCAATATATAAAATAAGCAATTAATCAGTTTGATTTTTTGTTCATTTTCAATACATTTAGTGAATAAAAGAAAATAATAAAATAAAAATTCAATGCTCAAAAAGATTTTTTTAAATATTACTTTAACCCATAACAGGATGAGTCAAAATGTCTTTATGATGTACATTCTCTCAGATTGTCACGTGGCATTTTGTCCTTAAATACAATAATAAATTGATAATTCAGCTTTATCAAGGCCAAATTTTAAATACAAACACTTGCGTATATCCCTGTTATTCTTTTTTTTCATTTCTTTCTTTTTTTTCTTTTTTTTGTTGTTATTTATGGAGTCATTGATTCCATGTCCCTAAACGTGCTTTTAGTTTAAATGATGCAAAAAGGAATAAAACAACATTCTTAAAATAATATTTTAAAATTTTACTGGTGTATTAAATTCTAATGTTTATTAACATTTGTTAAATTCTGTGATATCTAAAGGAAGAAAATACTCGTTAAAATATTAACTTTTTTTTAATACCATGATCCAATATTTAATTTAATAAATAATTTAAAATTTAACTTTTAAATATTAACATTTTTAGTAACTGCTTCATTTCTACAATGTATTCTGTTTCAAAAAATAAAGTTCAATGCTGATTTTTTAAGCGTAATAATGTAGTCATTTGGACTCAGTGAATCTATCAGCTAGAGGAAATTATTGTCCCTAGTTACTGATTAAATATATTATACTATTCAAATTTTAGGAACAATTTACTGCTCCAAATCTATTGTTGTTTTATTTCTTATTGCTTATTGATATAATCTAAAAATAAATGAAGGTGAATGCAATATCTACTTGCCAAAAAAAACAATCACAAATATCTATAAAACAATATAAACTTTAAACTGCAAAATAACAATTTCATTGTTTTATACTGAAATAAACTTGGATACCTTTTCTAGTATTAATATTCGCTTAATTATTCAAAAAATTGTTCTACATCAAAGCACGAATGTTTGGATCCATGACTTGTACGAGACAGTTTAAGAAAACGCACTTTCATCCAATGACTTCTGATCGTACCTTTCCTCCAGTTATCAATCCAATCTTCGTCACGTGACGCACGCAATGTGTGTCATTTCCATGACCTGTCAATATCAGCTGTGCCTCAACCATACCCATTATCTCAACCGTCGTTCTCTAGGGAAGGATATCTTTATTTTCTCCATCGTATCACACCGGTGACGGCTACTCGCTCTCTTTCAAAACTACTTCTATTATCATGCTGAGAGCTGAATGGAGAGAGCAAACTTTATCCAACTTCAAATATTCTCAAACTATTTAAAATCCAGGATATTTGATGGAAGGATATACGAAAATATGTACTGGTGTATTTTCCAGAGAATTTCAAATGTAGATGAATTTTGAAATTAGACTAAGAAAATGTAGTTGTATACTTATAGATGAAAAGTTTAAATACTATTTATTTATGTGATAAGCGAAAAATAATTAAATCATTTTAAACGTTTTAGAATATATTTAGAAATATTTAAAATATGTTTAGAACGGTTTTTAAGAATTCTTATTTTATCTTTTTCAATATAGATGGAGGAATTTAATCTCAAAAAGTCATAAAGATGAAAAACGTTCCTACTATTATCTCACACTCTCCCTATATATATGTATATGAATAAATATCCCATCGTTAATAACATACTGTTTATACATCCAATCAAGTTCAAGTAAATTTTTAAAAACTTGTAATGGATGACATCTGATGGTAATACGGTTTTTTCAAACATTATTTCATTATTCTTTGTTAGTTAATTAAAAAAACTTTCTCGCCAAAAATCTTCATTTCCCCATCGCCAAATAAGTAACGAATTTAGTTTGTTTTCTCCCAACACCAATAAGGTTACGCTTAGTGTGTTTTCGGCCAATTATTTTAAACGATTCTCTTTATTTTCATAATGTTTGATGCCTTTAAAATCAAACATTGTTAATGCATCGATTATTCGGACTCATTTTCAAGTACTTTCGAATTAAAATAATACAGAATATAGAAAATTGTAATCTATATTGAGTATCCCAACTTAGGTAGAAAAATCACGCACTCCGCTTTGCTACAATTGGTTTTACATCCTCGATTGTCCTTAAAAAAAATTCACTTTTAGCATAATTTTTGGATGAATTATGTATAGTAATTGTTATGTCGGGATTGTCTGGTTGGTATGACGTTGGATTCCCCTCAATCGGGCAGCGCGTTCGAACACCGTGTTTAAAGGAGAATGAAAAATTGCCAGGAAATTCACTTTCTATTTTTCCGGTTAGTATTGTGACTCTGGAAACATGTTTCCATACATATTTATATTAATTGTAATTATTTATTAAAGAGTAACTGAAATAAAGTTTTACTTTGTTAACCTATGTAGAAATTGATTTAGAAAAATGTTTATTATAATACTTGTTTCCTTCCAAAGATCTATTAAGTTCATTTAAAATAACTAATGATTTCAATTACTATTATCTATAATAAACTTTTTAATAATAAGGAGATTTTATGCAATTTAATTCTGAGGGACAGAGAATTGCATGAAAATAATATTTTTAAAAGGGATTTTATTTAGTAATTATGCTTATATATGGGATTTTTACCTACAAATTCTAAAAAAGAGAATTTTTGTTGCGTCTTCATGATTTGTTGCTTTTAGGACTAAAAAAATAAAATTTGTATCTTTTTAAGAGTATAAATGATTTAATTATTTATCATTAATATAATTGAAATCTTTAGACTCTAGACAGAATTTAACTACCATAATTTGGATTTTAAATATATTCATCTTTTTTCAAAAAAGTATTTCAAATTACTGTTATACCCATTAAACCCTTCAAAAGAAATGTCATTATACATACTGCCAGTTTTCAATTTATGCTGATAATCTAGAATCATATACCATATTTATTTACAATTTATTTATTTAAAATTATTTTTATACTTGTAAAATGCATTTTATATTAAAATAAGCATTTAATTCATGAATTTGCTATAACACTTACTTCTGACAATCTACAACTTCTATTGAGATAATGCAGAGAGAAACATAATTCTTGAAGTAATTTTTTAAAAATTTATAGCAATTTCATCTTGCAATTAATAACTGAAAATAAACCAACGGCTTTTTTTAAAATGTAATTTTGTTTTATATGTGTGACTGAAAACTATTCATATTTATTTTTATGAATTATAACGAAAGAAAATGGCAGAGTTAAAAACTTTTAAACGATAAACTAAATGAATCATTCACTTTATGAGATACTTTTTCTTATTTTATTCTTTTTAATTTTCTTGATTCTTCTAAAGAAAAGCAACGTTTATCTTATTAGGAGAATATATTTCCATGCATACAAATAATATTTAAATACTAGAATGCAGAAAATTTGTCTTCGTTTCACCTTATTATTTTCTACACTCTTCCATTTTCAAAATTAATATAATATTCAAAATGAATTATTTATCCTAAAAATATTGCTTTGATAGTAAAAATCGAGGAACGAGTTGTGTGATCCCCGTCTCATAAAACTCATTGACTGCTGATTCAAATAATATGTAACTGACTCCTTCACGTTATCATCCAACGAGAATCGGATGCCCTTGAGATGCTTCTTCAGTTTCCTGAAAAGTGTAAAAGTCGCATGACGACAAATTTGATCCGTATGGAGGATGTTGCAGCATTTCCCACTGGTACTTTGCTAATTTTGTCTTTACCACATCTGTGACGTTGGGAAAGGCATTGTCATACAGCAAAATCAGGTTCTTCTCTGAACCGTTTACACGTTTGCTCCAACAGTGACCAATGAGATGCAATGTTCACCGTACATACGGTGATTAATTTCTTGTTGGGAAACCCCTTCAGCTGTCAAAATCCAGCCCACACCATCCTGTTCCTCTTTTGGAACGCTTATTATGGCACACTACCATTTTCAGCCCAGTGTATGAGCGCCTTAAAGAACTTTAACCTCACACTTTCGCTTCATTTTCGTGAATGGTGAATGTCTCTGTGCTACGGGTGTGCGTCACAAATGAGGGATCGAACCATTCTTTGCATGTGGGGGGGGGTGTTCACTTTCATTTAGACTCGATCTTGTAAAAACAAATAGAAATTTTAAAAAAGATTAAAATGAAATCTACTATGCATATTTCTATATATCTTGTAAAAATATAATTTCTTGAACGCCCAAGCACTACCTGCTCGTGCAAGTTAAATTACATTTTTATTCATTCTAATCGTTTCATTGAATGAGTTACTTTAATATTGCAAACGATCCGAAAAAAAAAACTTTGTCTCGCATTTATTGTTAAAAAATTATCATATTTCCTATTTATTCCATTTCATATAATCACGTGTACGAAATTTCATTTTTCTTTTTTTTTTTGTTTCCTGTAGTCATTAACATTAAAAAAAATCAGAGCTTTTGTAAATGCAATGGAAACAAGTTATTTAAAGCAGATTTTTTGAGATGCTCGTGCAGATAATAAAATTTTTATTTTTTTTCCTATGGTTTTTTGTTGTTGCCAAAAACCTCATATCCCAAAACAACATCAGGTTCTCACATGATAAAAAGAGCTATCGTGTGCATTTTCAGATAACTACAAGAGTTTTTTTTTTAATGAGTTGTTATTCACCACAAAGACAATGTATAGTTAGTAATCTAAATATATAGACTCTATGACAATTTACAAAGTTTGTAAAAACTGAGAAATAAACTGGACATGTATGTTGATTATCAATAGTTCCCCCTTCCTTCCCCCCCCCCAAAAAATTCTCATTTTTAAAACAAAATTTAACTAAGCAGTGTTTACACTAAAGACTGACTTTTAAATATATAATATATATTTCACGTACAAAATAATAGTGTGTATCCTCTAAAAAATATCGTTAATTAATAAACGTGGCAGAGAAAATAGCTCATCTACTAAATATAACGAAAATTTTACCTGCTAAAAACATTATTTGTAATGCATTTGGATAATAGACTTTAAATAATATATATTATTTAATGTTTTCATCATTAGAGAAAAGATCAAGCAAGCACAAGTTTCAAAATACTTCTATCGCATTATAAAACCCATTTTTCAGTGGTTGCTTTGAAACGTGTTTCTTTTATAACATATAATCGATTATTGATCCCCTCCCCCCAAAAATTAAACCATTTATATTTATTATCCTCAACAGATGTACTCTTTTGAATCCTCATGAATCTAAAATGACAAGGAAATATCCAAAAAAATAAAATTAAAATATATCCGATGTCAAAGATAGCTTCGAAATGAGAAAAGTTGAAAACATAAATTTAGACATCTAGCAAATGTTAAAAATGGTTCATTAAACAGCACGCTATTGTAGTTATCTTATCTAAAAACCATGATTACTTTTTCGATGAACTTCCATATTTCTTTTCCTCGTCCAATTTTAGAAGCACCTAAATAGCAGAGTGTTTTCTAGTGTTTTAAATTGCTTATATCACGGAATGCATTTCCTAGTGGAAGATCATTTAAATAATAAAATAAGCCATAATTTAAATGGTTGATATTTATATTGTCTGCACTCTGAGACGCTTTATTTACTTTTATATTCCCTTATGCTCAAATAAACTCAGCACTTCTAATATTTATTATGTTATAAACTAAAATGAGACGTCTTTTAGTGAGCTTGTATAAGAAGTGGCTGCTTTTTCTCGACTCATAATACACATCCCTGAGACACGCGAAGTGGAAGAATTCCGCAGTTTTAGATGCAGTAATTAGTAGTTTTAGCATTACTTAACTTTCAGAAAGAAATCTTCATAAATACAGAAATAAAAAATAAATTGGAAAATGAGAAAGACTAGAAAGAAATTAAGATGAAAAAAATCCCTCTACTAAGTAAAAAATAATACTATTCACGGCAAATGAGAAAAATTGAGCAATTTTTCATTAAAACACCAGAGTAAACTGAATTAGTTAATTCTTCCGAGAATTCTAACCAGAAAAATGAGCGAGCTCTCAGAATAAGATGGTATTATTTTTTTTTCCTTTCTTCAGTCCAAAAACATAATTTCCTTGATGTGCATTTTTTATATACTTTCTTGCCTCCTAGAAAGTTAACAGTATTGCAATATTGCGTGTTCAAAAGCCATATTTCACTGTTGTTTCTTCTTTCCATTCTCTCTCCCAGCGCAATATTCTCATAGCATAATGACTCTTTGTTTATGTATGTGGAGAATAGCATGGCGTGCGAATTGCTAAGAGTTTATCCTGTCAACACTGCATTTATCCGACTACCGTAGGGTGTTCTACAAATCACAGGCTGCTGCCCTCCAGGTCCCTTTAGTGGAGCAAGAAGTGGTAAAGCTGTTATTTTTGCACAGAAATCCATTAAAGATCCGTTATCTAAGATTGTAAGACGCGGCTGCTTAAGTGATTCGACAATATTTCATTCATTTCTGTTGTGCTGCAAAAACTTTAAAGGAATATTGAATGCTAAAACATCAATATAAGGTTTATTCAGTTTTGACATTAGTAATTTTTTTTTAGTTTCATACTTTATTTTTTTGTCATTTCAAGCTTATTTTCGAGTCATTTGAATATAATTATTCTAATATTTTAATTATCTCTTAACCTTATCTCTATGGAAACCAACGGAGAGAAGATAATATTACTAAACAATATATTTTTATTTAATATCAGTCAATGTGAAATTTAGATTACTCAAATTCCATTAAGTTGTTTCGTTTAACAATTAATTTTCTTTTATTGAATATAATAAAAGTTTTGGATGAATATAATTATATTTTAAAAAGCTCAAAAAATGCTTTCTCTCCTATATTTGCATTACTACTTGCTGCTACTCTCTAATAAATTGCATTATTACATGCTGCTATATTAATTGCATTATTAAATGCTGCTATATTAATTGCATTATATAACAGTATGTTGCTATAAGAATTGCATTATTACATTCTGCTATATGAATTGCATTATCACGTTCTGCTATATGAATTGCATTATTACATGCTACTATACGAATTGTATTATTAAATTCTGGTATATGAATTGCATTATTACATGCTGCTATATGAGTTGCATTATTACATGCTGCTTCTCTGTAGGTCCCTTTAGTGGAGCAAAAAGTGGTAAAGCTGTTATTTTTGCACAGAAATTGATTAAAGATCCGTTATCTAAGATTGTAAGATGCGGCTGCTTAAGTGATTCGACAATATTTCATTCATTTCTGTTGTGCAGCAAAATTTTAAAGGAATATTGAATGCTAAAAGATCCATATAAGGTTTATACAGTTTTGACATTAATAATTTTGTTTAGTTTCATGCTTTAATTTTTTGGCCATTTTATGCTTATTTTCGAGAAATTTGAATATAAATATTCTAAGGGGGTAATATTACTAAATAATATATATTTTATTTAATGTGAGTAAATTTGAAATTTAGATGATTTAAATTCCATTGAGTTGTTTCGTAACAAGAAATTTCTTTTATTGAATAGAATAAGCAATTTAAATTATTTTTTAATGAATATAATTATTTTTTTTAAAAGTTCTAAAAAGGCTTTTTCTTCCATACTTGCATTTCTGTATGCTGACACTCTCTAATGAATTGCATTATTACATGCTGTTATATGAATTGCATTATTGCATGCTGCAATATGAATTGCAATATTACATGCTGCTATATTAATTGCAATATTACATGCTGCTATATGAATTGCAATATTACATGCTGCTATATAAATTAAAGTATTGCATGCTGCTATATGAATGGCATTACTACATGCTGCTACTCTCTAATTCATTTCATTATTGTATGCTGCTTTAAGAATTGCATTATTACATGCTGCTATATGAATGGAAGTATTGCATGCTGCTATAAGAATTGCATTATTACATGCTGCTATATGAATTGCATTATTACATGCTGCTATATGAATTGAAGTATTACATGCTGCTATATAAATTGCATTATTACATGCTGCTACTCTCTAATTCATTGCATTATTACATGCTGCTATAAGAATTACATTTTTACATGCTGTTGCTCTCCAGGTCCCTTTAATTGAGAAACAAGTGGTAAAGCTGTTATTTTTGCACATAAATTCATTAAAGATCCGTTATCTAAGATTGTAAGACGCGGCTGCTTAAGTGATTTGACAATATTCCATTCATTTCTGTTGTCCTGTAAAAACTTTAAAAGAATATCGAATGCTAAAAGATCAATACAGGGTTTATGCAGTTTTAACATTAGTAAATTTTTGCTGCTCATTTATTTATTTTTTATTTTCATACTTTTCTCATTTTAAGCTTATTTTCGAGTAATTTGAATATGATTATTCTAAAATTTTAATTATCTGTTAACCTTATCTCTATGGAAATCAAAGAATAGGAGATAATATTACTAAATAATATATTTTTATATAATATGAGTAAATCTGAAATTCTATTAAGTGGTTTCGATTAACAGGAAATTTTCTTTTCATGTCCACCAATAATAGCCTATGTGAAAAAAAATGTCTTAGTCTCTCCCCTTAAATTTTAGGAATTTCTTAGAAATTGTAGATCAAAGGTAATCTCAAACAGTATCATGCCGATATTATATATATAAAAATTTAGTACCTTCATGAAAAATATGGCATTAATTACCACAAAACCATCACATGATCATTCCCTCCTGTTGGTATATTTTTATGTGTCTATTTTTCAAACAAATTGTTTTTATCCTTTGGAATATTTATCTCTTTAATAAGTATACTTTATTTGGTTTCTAATGCCAAAAACAATTAAGTGGTAAATACAAAGGCGATTCAAAGAGTGAAAAATATGTACTATTATTACTTCATAAGGAATTATATATTATTCTGATTAACCTTTAACAACTTTTTAAGAAAACACATCCGTCAGCAAAAAGAAGGAAAAAAGAACTTTATATTTTTGAAGTAGTTAAAATTATCTAGTTTCACTGTAAACAATAATAATAATAATAAATCTTAAACCACACACTTTCTGGTAGGTAATCAGATATTCTTTTCTTGTTAAATGCGTAGCAGATAATAATTCATATACATAATACTACCTTATCTGAAGGTTTGCAAATTTCTTGATATTAATTTTGATTAATGAAACAAATTTTAATTAATGACTTAGAATGTATTTGCACTTATCTTCATGCGAGTTCAATTAATGTTTATGAATTATTACATTATCGTTGGAAAGAAAATTTCAAATATTGTTCACTCAAGAGATATGACTGAAACTTCTGCCAATACAGCAAATGGAATTTGTTTTATTTCTTAATGAAACACATGACTGGATATATGTGGCACTATTATGTGGAATTTTATCCATTTTTAAATAAGCACGATTATTCTTTGTTTCCTTGGGACATCCATATATAATATATATTATATCCAATTCAAATACTTTTTTGACACTGAAATTTATCAGAAATAACCTATTATATTTGTTTGAATTGATTCTCTAGAAATTGATTTATATTTAATTTCAGTAGCTGTTTCTTATGTATTTGTTAAATCGATTTATCTATTTGTTATTTAGTTAATTGAAAGATTTAAGAATACTAGATTAATTAAAAGAATTAGTATATTTTAATAAGATATAAAAATACAAAATGATTCAAATTTTTCAGAATATATTTCAATAATAGATTCAGAAGTGTTTCATGTAAGTTGCTCTTATTTCTTCAATGATGATAAGTTAAGATATATTATCAAAATACATAATATTATTCTTCAGATGTTTCGTGTGGATATGAAATATTTCTTATCTTTGTGAAAGGAGAATATTTGTCGCGATAAACATAAAAATGTTTTTCCCAGATGGTGTCAGCTGAAAAGAAGATCTATGGTCACTTTTTATTGTCTCTTGGTTTGCTCATATATATTTCTCTGTATTTTTCAACATTTCATGTGAATATAAACATCGTAAATCTAGAGTAAGAAAGAGAAATAAAACGATATACAGATGTTTATAGTAATGAGTTAAATCTTCACCTTTAATTTGTATTTTTCAACATTTTCAATGAATATAAACATCATAAATCTAGAGTAAGAAAGATAAATATAACAATATATAGATTATTATAGTAATAAGTTAAATCTCTAGAAGTAGTGGAAATCCTTTAATTTGTATTTTTCA
>JAOUZG010041683.1:324628-337097 GCA_026289955.1 Argiope argentata
TATCTATCTATCTATCTATCTATCTATCTATCTATCTATCTATCTATATATATATATATATATATATACAAGGAAAGTGTGAGCTAATAGCTAATAGTAGGAATTGAAAAATAGTCTGGATTAACAAAATATCCACTTCCGGCATGTCCAACAAAATAAAATAATAAATACAACCAGATCAGTACAATTTGCATATTACATTTACTTGCTTAGAAATAACTTCGCCAATTAGATCTGACTAATAATATAAATGATTATTAAGAAAAAAGAAACTGAATTAATAAAATATTTACTTTTAGTTTGTCTAAAAAATGTAAATAAAATAATAAACAATAAGAGAACGAGACGGAAAAAATTTACCAATCACATTCACTTGCTGAAATATGACTTCACCAATCAGATATGGCATTACAACGCAAGAGGATTATTATGATAGGAAGAAAAATTGTCAAAATATCCAATTGCAACATCTCGGAGTGACATTAACACTCCTAGATGAGAAAAATTTACGTATTATATCTGTTTACTTAAAAGCAACTTCATCAATTAAATAAAAACGACTGTAATGTTTTCTGACACATAATCGAAAAAAAAAATCGCTGCACCAACTCATGTTTAAAAAAAATTATACAAAGTTAAAAAAACTTTGTTAAAAAGACAAAAAAAAATCTCGATGCATTTATCACTTTACAACAAAGTGGCTCCAATTTCTTGAAACTGTCATTCCACAATTTCCCAGCACGGAAACACATTTCGTTCTTGCCATCCTTTTTTCTCATAAAAGCCCTCTAACCCACATCGTGTACCGCTAATTATCACCTCGTGCTTTGGTGATACGCCTTTTGTCAGCTCATTTAATTCGGGGGAAAGCGTGATGAATGGCTATCCGGCAATTACCCGGGCACTCCGCCTCGTCCTCTTTGTTTCGTCATCACATACCCGATTGCTTGTTCGCCTTCTCCTCTACAAACATTCAACTGGGTCCACAGAGCTTAATAACACCGCTCCTCCGCCAAAGACTTCCTAGAGTCCATAAAACGGTACTAGTGTACCAGTACCCTCGCAATGGAGTCTTAAAGTGAAAGGAAGATGTCCTTTTCGTTTCCGGATATTGTTTCCGCAAGTAATTCTTTCCTTATCTTTGGCTCCGAAAAAGAATTTTGTGGAGATATTGCAAGTTTATATTGAGTTTTGCTTCTTCGGCTATTGTGCAGGATTATATGCTCAAATTAGTTGGTTGAAAGGAGATAATTTGTTTCGGGTGATTGGATAAGGTAAAGTAAATAAGTTTTCTTTTTAGAGCATAAAATGGAAACGACTTTCAGAAAGTTGAGATTTATCAAATGTATTTCAAGGAAGTTAGAATTTGAAAGACATATTTATTTTAAATGTATCAACGATACAATATTCCATCATATTTCTTTTCAGTAAATGTGGAGAATATTTGATTCAACGTTATATTTGTGAGGAATATTGTTATGAGAATGATAAGATGATTCATTTTTTTCTTGTATACAACATATATAGAGTAAGTTTAGTACATACAATTTGAATAGAGATTTTAGTGAATCTAAAAGTTTTAGATCCCCATGTATTCAAAAAATACACATTTGGAATATGTATGGTTGTCTGTAAAGGATAAATAAAAAACCTTTTGATTTAGAAGAATGAAATTTGACACGCGATCTTAATTCCAAATTTGTTGATTTCTATAAAATTTTTGATAAAATAAATTCAGAAATCTGTTTTACCTCTTGTTATAATATATGTTAACATGATAAATCCAAAAAACGAAGAAGCTGGAGTATACATGTATTTTTTATTGCATTGAAGGCGCCAATCAGAATTCTAGACAAAGCCAAGAAAGTGTTAACCGTCTGTCGGACATTATCCTTTTAAATACGGCGACTCAAGTATGTCATTTTTGGATTACTAATGAAGTATAGTATTAAATTTTTTCTTCAAAAGTTTAGGAAAAACTTTTTGGAAATACTGTTTTTTTCCATACTATTCATCGCATGCTAGGTATAAATATAGAACTCGTTAGGTATAGAACTCGCCAAGGATAAGACGATAGATTCAGTAAAAATACTAAGTTCACGCCAAAGACTGATATTTCGTAATTATTGAACACTAATGCCATGCAATGCAATTTTTGAGTTCATACTTTTATCAGAGAGTATCTTTGGGAAGATTATTCCGTCTGTTTTTTTTTTGGGGGGGGAGAAATAATTCATCACCCAGCAGAGTGTCTACTCACTAACTGGAAAGAAAATAATTACACTTACTGCTAAATTAAATTAAAAACTACTTAATTACACTAAAAATTAAATTATAGCCACAGCTTAGCTAAATTAAACTCAATTAAATAAAAATTAAATTATACTCACTGTCTCATTACATTAAAAATAATTAATTTAATAAGGATTTAAATTATACTAACTGCTTCATTATATTCAAAATTACTTAATTAAATAAAAAATCAATTATATTCACTGCTTTATTAAATTAAAAATTACTGAATTGAATAAAAAAATTATACTCACGGCTTCATTAAATTAAAAATTACTTAATTAAACTAAAAATATTATGAGTATCATTCAAGATAATAAGAAAAAAAAGCTAAACTTCTATGAAGTTATTATGGAGAAAATAATTTCGAAAAAAAAAACCATTGATTGATGTTAGAAAGTCTATAAAGGATAGATTTAAAATCTTAAATTGTAATTCTAAATTTCATTTGTCAAACAGTCTTATCTTGAATAGTTATTTCAAAGTTACTTTTTAAAAGATGAACATTTGGAAATGGATCTTGAATTTTGTTTTATTACAAAGCTGCAGGGGGAGACCTTTTTTTTTTAACAGGTGCATTCACTGCTGTTCTATTTTTTCTGTTACAAAAATATTCATTCATTATTAACACACATTCTGTAGATATCTATATTGATGAAAACATATATTTCTAACACACATTCTGCAGGCAACTATATTGATGAAAACATGTACTTGAAATATACATCTTTTCATCATAATATCATGAAAAGATAGTTTTCTTATTTCCCTGACTGAAATTTATTTTAGCAAGTATATTTTACTACAAAATTATACATTCAGTAACATAAATAACCTTGCATGATAAAATATATATGATTCCAGAAGACTACATTAAGCTATAATGATTCTATACCAGTATTATACCAGTGAAAAAAACTATTTATTTTCTTCGTTTTTTTTATACTTTGAAATTGTACTAGTAAGCAAGTTTTAAAAAATCATCTTTTACATTGCAATCTATTTCTTGAAATTATTTCGGAACTTCAAAATCATTTTTTTTCCATTACCTGGTACGAAAAATTTTCTTTATCTTGTTGGAGATTAAATTATTTTTATATTTGAAAGATTACTTTTTTCTGTATTTTCTAGAATATAGAAAGAAATAACAAACGTTTGGTCAACGTATTATTTGTTTTGTTTTTAGTATATGGATTTAATAGGAAATTAGAAGTTATACTTTTCTTTATATTCATAGTTCTAGAATTAATTTAGTTTTATGAAGTATATATATATATATATATATATATATATATATATATATATATAATTTTAAGAAAATTTTATTTTTATACTTTTATAAAAATATTATTAGGCCGTAAAAAGCAATATTTTCTTTTTACAGGACACTGAATTGCATTCAGTGTTCTGGTATTCAAGATAAAGTTAAAAAGTAGCAGAAAGCAAAAGAGGAAATTTTAAACCAACAACGGCTTCTGAAGTCCGGAGGCATAAAATTTTGTCACTGAAAATCATATTTCAATGGAATATCTCTAGATTTTCAGTAGTCCCATTCAACGTCATTAAGAAGCAGACTATAGGTATTAAGTGTAATTTCCGTTTGTTTTTTTTCATATCTTGATTTCTGAAGCCTGAATGATTCTCATTTTTAATTAACAGGAGTTAATAATCTAATATTAGAGAAAACATTGTAACCTGATCCAAAAATAATATATAATTGAAAACGAATATTTTGTATTTTGTATATTGTGCACTTATTTGACTAAAGTTTCCTGAAGGACAAATACTAGTTTATTTTATTACTTTTTGGAAGAAATTCTCCCAGTGCCTACAAAACTGGATTCAAGCCCTTGAATATATAAAAAAGATGTCTGTCTTATTATTGTTAGTAATGAACTAAACAATACATTTTCATTTGGACAACAATTATATAAGTGAATATAAAATACAGCAAATAGTAAAGCAAATGTAATTTGAAATTTAGCTGATATTTTGTTAAAAAGTAAACTGTTAGAATTTTATTGAAATGTTACGTTAACATTTTTCTTACTTGAAATAGAAATTTATTTAACAGCAGATATCCATAGAAATTTCTTTTCAATTTCTAAAAAAAATCATTTGTAGATATTATTTCAATTCCCAGCACATGCCGAATCGTTTGGAAACACTGTGCTCTGCCAGAAGTAATATGTTATCATATAACACGTTTAAGTGAAAAATAATTTTAAAAAATTATTTTTCTTTTAGATTTACTTATTATGCTTAACATCGTAATTTCTACTTATATTCACTTTCAAAGAACCCATGTAAAATTTAATTCTGTTAAATTCTCTGCGTTTAAATTCTGATGCATGCGTTTTAAATTTTCTGAATGAAATAAAAATTGGTAATATATACTTATAGAAACAAGTTAACGTTCAGAATTTATTTTAATATATGACTCTCAAAACAGTATATCTATAAATGAAGTAAATTTAAACCATATAATCTTTTAACTTAATTTACATCAATGGTTTTTGAAAAGATAAAATGTCATAACAACATAACCGTTAGTATATTTGTCTATGCCGCTATGGAAAAACCTAGCGAGACATCTAGGGTTTCGATTGGAATCACCGGAGAATGCTCAAGAGAAAACAGAAGCTCTTATAAAGATCTTTAGCATGCACAGGAAGACAGTATGGCATTCACTTTGCAAAAGTTGACAACTGAGAAGCAGAGAGTCATTACCCGATTTCTGACAACGGAAGGTGTTGTACCTGCCGCTAGGGATTAGGATATAGGGATTTAATTGGAATCTTTGGCGTAAATCGAAGCATGCGCAGAAGAAAACAAACGCTTCTATAAAGAGAGTTATCCATTTGATGTGGTAAAGCTTGGAAGACAGGATGACATTTACATTGCAAAAGTTTATGACTGAGGAGAAGCACGTCGTTATCCGCTTACTGGTAGAGAAAGTTGTACTCTCCACTAGGGATTAGGATCTTGGAATTCGATCGGAATCCTTGGCGTAGATTCGAACATATGCAGGAGAAAACAAAAGCTATTATAAAGAGCATTGTCCAATTGGTGTGAACAACGATCCGCACAGTGTGGCATTCGCTGTGAAAAAGTTGAAGACTGATGAGCAGCGCGTTATTATCCGATTTTTGACAGTGAAAGATGTTGTACCTGCCGCTAGGGATTCGATTGGAATCTTTGTCGTAAATCGAAGCATGCGCAGGAGAAAACTAACGCTCCTATAAAGAGAGTTGTTCAATTGATGTGGCAAAGCTTAGGAATACAGGATGATATTCATATTGCAAAATTTGACGACTGAGGAGAACCAACGCGTTGTCCAATTTTTGACTGCGAAAGGGTTGTACATGCAACTATACAATGCCAAATAGTCACCGTATATGTGGAAGACTGTCTGTCAGACAAGCCGTTTCGTGATGGACGTGAGAGGTTGGTTGATGATCTCACACCAAAGCAATTAAACACAGCCATCACGAGTGATCTCATTGACATGGTAGTAGGCCTAGCGATACGTGATCGGCTAGTTGCGTTGCGAATGCTGTGAATAAAGACTGATGTCAACGTTGGAATAGTGTTGACAATCGGCCATATATATATATATATATATATATATGCGAATTTTTGCTGAAATAATTTTTTGAAATTAACTAATTGACACTTTTATATCATTAATTTATAAATAGAAGAATAGTTTGCCTTTTTAGTCTAAACTAGGAAAATTTCATTGTTTTTTTTTAATTACTTAGATATTAGAAGTTCTAGAATTCAAAACAAGCTAATGCAAATTTATGAAGATTTTAATGAGTTAACACTAATTTTCATACTAATAAATTATATTCGATGTTTTACTCATTCGATGTTATTTCATTAAAAAATAGAGTAATATTTGGAGTTTATTTCAAAATCATTTATATATAAATGATTATTTATGCCTTTTTCATGGTATAATTCATTTAGTAAATTCAGTTTTAATTCAAATAAAGCATTTTCCAATAAAAGTTTTGATTAAATTATATTTCTTTATTTCTCCAAAACCAAAATAATGAAGAACAGTTTTACTGGAATAGCAAAATTAATCTATTTTAAAAAGACTCAGCTTTCATCCTCTTATAAAGTTTGTCTTTATATTGATAAATACTTTATGAAGAAAGACATTTTTTTTTAAAAAAAGAGTGTTTTAATAATAATATTTCATGGTTGAAGCATTTTCAAAGAAAGAAAAAAACTATATAATTGGTTTGAAAAGTAAATGAATGATTTCTTTGTTAAATATTGATAAAAATTAAACACACAAAGTAGTTCCGATGCCAAATTAGAACTTTTTTTAAATACTTTCTTTTAGAATAATTATTTTTTTTAATTTTTTTCAATTCTTACTTTATTGTAATTTTTGCTAAATGATATATTTGATTTACAGTCTAATTTATCTTTATGGTATAAGTTTAAAGAATTATGTTTCATACTTATTTATTGTAAAACACTTCTAATTGAAAAAAAGATACATTAAATTGCATAAAAAATAAGTATAATTTTATTTTTCTTAACATCCTCAGAAATGTGTCGTTTCCTGAAAATAAATTTTCTTGTTCGTTTTATCACAAAGACACTTATTTGCAATTATTTTTTATCATCCTAACTTTTTGAAAAAATCGTGATGAGAATTAAAAAATTATTATAAACTTAAATTTAAATTCAAAAGGAACAAGAACTTTACAATTTTTTTCCTAAAGCAGTCTTAGTAATACTGCTTTGGTGAAAAAATGAGAAGATTGGCTGCTTGGAGAAAAAATGAGAAGATTTTAAATTATTCCTTTATCTGCCATCTGATTAATTTATCAGCAAATTGTATAATTTTACAAACTTCTACTTAAAAATATAAATGTTTAAAAATGCAAAAATAAATTCTTAAAAATTCAACTTTAATTTTTTTTGTATTATTCTTTAAAGAAATTTATTACATATATCTGTTTTAAATTCCAAACTGAATTTTATGCTTCAAGAAATATTGTCTTCTTTTTTCTGGAAAACAAATAAATAGTACTGAGTTCAATGTATATATATTCCTCCATTGTATGCTTAAACCACATATATTTTATATTTATGCATCAATGAACTTATTTCGAACACAATCGTTGAAATATTCCATATTGCATTTATTTTATCGCCCACCAATACAAAGTATTGCAGAAATCAAAAATTTCAATGAACTGCAATTTCATGATTTTGATGAACTGCACTTTGTTGACCTCTTTAAAATCCAAAATAACTTTTTTGGTGTTAATGCATCCAAAGGCTTGTGAGCCCGATAATTCCAACATACTTTGAACCGGATGGATCAAATTTGATATTTGAACTAACACAAAATCTATGGATTTCTATCAAATTTTACATGAAATCCACTCAATGCGAGTTCATCAGTTCGGCTGGTCAAGTGCCGATTAACTCCATCACTATAAGTGGTAAAGTGATAGAAAAAATTTCGAGCACTGTATCAGTTTCTAAGATATGCTACATCACATAGTATCAGTATCTAAGATATGTTACATCACATAGTATCAGTATCTAAGATATGCTACATCACATAGTATCAATATCTAAGATATGTTACATTACATAGTATCAGTATCTAAGATATGCTACATCACATAGTATCAGTATCTAAGATATGTTACATTACATAGTATCAGTATCTAAGATATGTTACTACATAGTATCAGTATTTAAGATATTTTAAATCACATAGCATCATTATTTGAGATATAAGAAAATTTTGTAAGATTAAAATTTCGCCCTATCTTTAACAGTGCTTTCGAATGCATATAAACGCAATAGCTCAAGAGTGAAATACTTTTTGAAGAATGAAAAAAACTTCAATAATGAAAGCTTTTATATGACCTTGTGAATAAACTTGCAGTTCTACGTTACATTTTTTTATCTGATAGAATTTTAGCCCATGAGTTGATTTTTTAAACTTTAATTATTCTTTCTATTTTAATTAATGAAACGCATTAATTTTAATTGACTAATAGAAATCGAATGATCTCGAAGCCTTAAAACTCCGGAATCCTAACTTTGCAATGAAACGTCTTAATACTCTGCTAAATCATATAAGAATTTCACTAACAATATTGCGTCTGAAATACATATTCGATTTCCAGATTCATTTGTGTATTAAATTAATATCGTCAAAGATCGTATAATAGATGCAATAAAATTGTTAGAAGGTCGTCAAAATAATCTAAGCCTCGTAACTGTCGTTAGTCAAAGTTATGCAAAAAATTCACATGCGTAACTTTTTCTTTATTATAATGCAAAGAGCATAATTGTCATGAGTGTGACTCAAAATAAAAACATAGGTTCCCATGACGTTCAGAGTCTTGACCAAAGTCCATAATTGTATGTCCAAAAAGGTAGTTGGAATAACAATTTTATCACATAGTATGCCGAGATATGCCGGGTTAGCCTGGTTGATAGGGTGTTTGACTCCTATTCTTTAGGTTTCAATTTCAAACACCGCCGGTCGAATATGGTTGTGGTTATATATAACTTATATATAACTGTGTTATATAACTGGGGTACTATGTTAGAAATGTTCGTTTTCTGTTCCAGATCTATATTAAGATCTGTGGATGTGTGAATGAAATGTATGATGGATGCCCTCCCCGTAAAAAGGGATTGTGATGTGCATGAGCTAGAAGTTAGACTTCTGCATTCGGGTGCTCAGGGCTCCAAACATTCAGGAGCTAATGCACCACTCCTTTCACTATAAAGCAGAGCAAAACAACAACAACTAGAAATTATGCGATAAAATTTTACGGAGATGAATCTGGTTTAGCTTAAATAAATTCTCAATTATTTTGACAAGATTAGAAATAAAATAAGAAAAAAAAATCAAATTTGATTTGTCAAGTAAAATGTTGCGCCTTATTAAATAGCGTCTCAGTCCTTTTAGGTAGTGAATCAATACTTAGATACTTAAACATAACCAAACCCTTCCTGAGAAATTGGGTTTTGAAACAGGAGAGACGACCTTTAAAACTCTTTTTCGTCGCACTCAGTCATAAATATTTTAATAACCATCGAGTACCTACTCATGTTTACGCTAACACTCACCGCTTTGTCCTTCGACCTAAGACACGGAACCTCTCTTAACCGAGGAATGTTTATTTTAGATTATAAAAGCGTAGAAACCCTCCAAAGAGGCGAAGACACAAGATAGCCAAATTCTTTCTCCCGACGAATGTAAAATGGCATAGACACCCCCTTTCTTTTTCATTTTAGCTCCCAAATACTGTAGTCGAAAATTCCGTGCATAAGGTTAGTGTTTACTCAAGCCGAAGGCATTTGTAACTCAAGTAAGTTTTACCGCCAGACGAGAGAAAAAGATATTCCCGAAAAAATCAAAACTTGTTGAATTATGCAAAAGCGAAAATCCAGCGGTTCTGAAGGGATCGCGGCGTCAGCACATAACACTATCAGGATCTATGAGAGCAACTCGGAGTTATGTACGTACCCTAAAGGGGAGAAATCTCTTCTTTTGGATATTTTTTTTTTCTCCCTCGTTCTTTCCTTTCCATTCAGCTTGAAGGCTACGATCAAATCATGTAGGCGAATTTTCTGGGATGCAATTTTAGGGAAGTGAGGAAACTGATTGCACAGTTTCATTTTTTTTAGCAGTCAATTACAGAGATTTTTGATATCTTCTTTTTCAATGTCAGACTTAAAACGAATAAATAATATTTTTTTTTATTGTTTGGATGTATTTAAAAGAATTTTTTGAATTTAAGTTTGAAAATGTTATAATCAATGGAATTATATAAATACACTTTTTTCACAAAAAAAATGTTTTATTATATGTTATTAAGTAGTCTTAGAAAGTAAATTTGTGTTTTTTTTTCTTAAAAGTTTACTTGTACCGCATTCCTATCTTGACAGTCTATTGTTCTTGAATATTAAGAATAATGGACAGTAAATTTACTTTCGTTCTTATATCTTGACATTAACAGACAGTAAAATTGCTTTTCATGTTATTTCCAGAACAGTAGAAAATTGCAAGACTGTTGGTTACTATTAGGTTCAGAATAATATTTTAAATCCAATGCATATAAATTAGCAACAATTAATTAAAATTCTAAAACTATGGTACAAATTTCCTAATCTAAAGATATTATGGTTATTTATGTATTATATAGACCAGAATTGTATTTGGTTAAGTGTTAGACATATAAAAATTCTCACATTGGAACATCTGTAATTTCCTTACTGTAGACGCGTCCATGGCAAGTACTAATGATTGATACATAGTAACATTTAAAAAAAGCTTATAGATTTAATTTTACTTCATAATATTCCTACAAATAATTTTTTAATTTATTCGCATATTTAGGCATACATTTATATTTTTGTTCCTTTTAACCTTCTTTGGCCATCAGGTTCTCCATATAGTTTTTTTAAAACTTTTTTGTTGCAGAACTATTAATTTATGGATTTTTTTAAATGTTCTTGCTGTTAAAAAATCTTAATCATAAAAAATCTTGCAATCATAATGGAAAAAAAAGGAGTTTAATTTATCCAGTCCGCATAAATTATTGGGTTTACAAATTAAAAAGTTTATTAAATGCAAAATAAGAATAGTAGTGCATAACTTTTTTGCATTAAGTTAATTTACTAAAAAACCAATTTTTATTTATTTAAATTCTAACAATAAATGATAGAGGAACTTCAATTTAATCACAACTTTAGACATCTTTTTTTTATATTATGTAGCCAATAAAAATATTTGAAGCAGAAAAGACAATTTTATGAAAATGAAACCGATTAGATTATAATTTCAATTTATTCACAAATTTAGATATTTTATTTTATATTATGTATGCTGTAAAAATATTTGAAACGGGGAAGACAATTTTACTGAAATGAAACCGATTTGATTGAAAGTTCAATTTAATCACAACTTTAGACATTTTATTTTATAGTATGTGTCAAATAAAAATATTTGAAACAAAGAAGACAATTTTACTGAAATGAAACCGATGTGATTAAAAATTTAATTTTGAGTTTTAACATATTCTAAAAATTATTCTGAAAACTGCTTTCAATGACATAAACGCAAGTTTCTATTAGTTTATCTATGGATTACTATTACACGAAGGGGTACATCAGATGTTAAAATGGAATGCTTCCAAAAAGTTTCTTACATGAAAATACAGGAAGAAGGATGCAAGAGGAAGGTACATAAATGGTGAGGGGATCAGTCATTCCTACTGATGACGAGATGTGCCACCAGTAGTAGGGGTTGTGCCAACAACCCTTGTGTTTAAATCTTAGTTCCCATCAATGTTGTCGCAGCGGTCCCGTCATTGAGATTTACCCTCACAGGAGGTGGAGGGATAGCCAATGTGTGATAGAAAACAAATCCCTCCAATTCCAAAAAAAAAAATATTCATATTATATATTCGAACTATATATCTAACTAAATGAATGATTTTATTTAAATCAATTCTATAGATTTGTTACCAACTTAAAAAAAAAACTTATATGTTTTGAAAATCCATTTCATTGTTCGACATATCTGGGAATGAATTGTTCACTGTCATTAATAATTTGAAAATGAAATTTAATAAATCAGGAAATATATTTAAGAATAAACTATATCAAATTACATGTTATTATAGTAATGTTTTTTGTGTTTTTTTATCTTCTGTATGACATTTTTTTTATTTAAGTAATATTTGGGACAAATTTAATACAATTATCTAATGTAATCTCTTATTAACCATTAAAACATCTGAGAATGTACAGACGATATGAGTTAATAATGTATAAATTGTTACTAAAAAAGATTTCTTCCACAAATATTGTATAATCAGATTAATTAATTTTCTTATAATTAGTTCTTGATGTATACCAAAAAAATAATTGAAAGATCAGCCAAAGGAGAAAAAAATACTTGTTGTTCTAAATTTTATATAAAAGCAACTAAAGTCGTAATACAATATAAATATTTTTTTTAAAAAAATTAAATTTACTTTGCTTAAAATAGTCAATATTCTGTCATAACTTCTTTCAAGACAGATTGCTCGTACTTTTAAGCTGCTATTCTGCTTATGTCAACCAGATATATGTTTCGATATAATCCTCCCTGTTCCTTAAAATTATA
>JAOUZG010041683.1:350303-372092 GCA_026289955.1 Argiope argentata
ATATATAGTTTTTTGCTGACAAAATTGTGGTGTAGGCCTTCTGGGAATCCCCCTTCGATAAATAACAGGTAAACATCCCCTTACATGGATAATGTGGAAGTCTCTGCATGACAGATTAGATAACTTGCATTATATTTCCTGACCTTACCCTTTTAAAGTTTACACGAATTCTCAATTCAAAATTAGACATTTTGTCAATATAATAAGAATTAACATTTGAATTAATAAAATGTCCAGGGAAGCTGACGGTGATCAGCTAGTTTTATTATACATATCAGGGCCGGGTTAGCCTGGTTGGTAGAGCGATGAACTCGTGCTCCTTAGGTTACGAGTTCGAAACTTACCGGGGAAAAGGTTCCCCGAATGTGTGGCGACTGGCGCTCGTTACAAATGTTCGTGGTCGCGAAGTCTTCCATATCGAGTAATATCACTGGGGGTACTGGGTAAGAGGTGATTGTTCTCTATTCCAGATCAAAATTATGATCTGAGATGTATGAATGAATTTGCATGAATATAGTCTTCCCCTTAAAAAGGGTTTGTGACATGTGTGTAGCTAAGTCATACTCTTGGCCCTAGATAGCGTTATTTGTGAAAAAACAAAGATACTTATTTCTTAGGCTTAAATTCTGCTGATGACATCAGCGGAGGCTTGTCCATGGCAAGTGCTCTTAGTCACAACATTATCTATCACATGTTTACATGATAGAAAATAAAACGTAACATTAGATCATTCTGAATTGTATTTTAAATCTGTGTTCAGAGAATTCTTTTTTCTGTGGTCAATAAAGCCATATTGATTTGATTGAGAAATCAATTGAAATGATAGATTGAGTTATATCTACTCGAATTATAAGAATATTTGATATATGCGAATTATAATAAAACAATTTCCAGATCAACATAATTCCAACCTTAAACTACAGATTCAAAAGAAATACTTCGGTTTCAGATCGTAATTCTTTACTTCTTTTTTCATACGAATTTTCAGTTGATTTAAAAATTTCTGCATTTATGAAACCATTCTTAATTCAAAGAAGATTAATTATAGGAAATTTGAATATGAATTGTAAGTTAAATAGAAAAAAATCTCAGATTTAAACTGATAAAAGAAAAAAAAAACTATTCATATACAAAAAAATGCATTTTTACAATTTTTCCCACGTGAGACGTAAATAAAATAGTTTCCTACATTTTTATTGATTTAATTCTATAATTCATATTAACATAAACATATTAAAATTACGTCTTTGTCTTTCAACTTTTAACTTTTTTCATTTGTGGATATTTCAAAATATTAACTTTAAGAAAAACATCGTACTACAAAAGAGCATGCATGAACAAGTCAAAGTAATTAGTAATTTCTCTGTAATTTTATACGAAGAAAAGTATATACATGAATATATAATACTTGTAGTTACTTTTAATATAATTGGTGAGTTATAACTTTTTATTTACATTTTGTGAGTTTGAAAAAATCTAAGTAATAAAAAAAATAGATAAAAATCCATTAATGAAAAATGAATTATAAATTATTTGCTCTTAAATACAAAATGCTGAAATTTTCATTTAAAAATAAAAATCGAAAAGCAAAAGCATAAAAAATTAAACCTTGAAAACTAAATTTAAAGAAGAATCTTTTCTAATATTTTTTAAACATCAATTAAAATTATTAAATTAATAATTGTTCAGATTAGACGAAATGCCATCAATGTGTCTTCCTTTAATCGTTTCAAATTTCTAATGTTTGTCAAAAACTATGCATAGTCCAAATTCGAAATGGAAATTTAATCTAACTAAACTAAATTTCCAAGAAATTTCAAATCTTCTCCATAAATCAAATTGCACAGAAAACAGAAGCGCTTTTACCCCAAATGATTTGAAACTAAATGGAATATATACTAATATTTCATGTATGGTGATATTTCATATATGACATCCTGTCTGGCAAATATTCTTTTGAAAACTTCTAAGTCATTAATGTAAGTGATTGCATTAGAAATCATTCATCATATATTTTAGACGGCATCAATAATATTTCAACCAGTCTGACAAAACTTTCTAGACAATAGCATTTCTTGAATTTAAGTTGTTTTTTTTTTCTACTTAAATGATAAGATCAAGTAATCATCTTTATTTCTGAATCTAGAACAATAAAAAAAAAGAAAATGCGTGTTTTCGCAATATAGACCATTTAGCCTTGAGCTACCGGAATAACCACATATACGCATTGGTTTTATTTGGATAGATTAATATATCATTTAAAAACAATTTTAGGGTTATTTTTGGAAGGATCTATATTATAGATATTTTCGAGGACGGTTTTTTTGAGCAGCAGTCGGATGACCGGGATGACGCCTGCCATTCCAGGCGTCATCCCGGTCATCTGACTGCTGCTTTCACTCCATACCAGTAGAAGAGCGTCTAGCGTTTACGATTGGACATGCAGATATCCACTTTACTCGAATGTTCTCTTGTGGAATCGGGTCTAGCGTGTGAAATCTCCTGAGTCGAAACCAACTCCTAATACAGACCCCGACGAATATATCTTGAAGAGTATACATGAGACAAGCAAATGTGAACCATGAGCATTTTTTTGAAATTTTAATTAAATTAAATTTCGATGAACACTGATTTGTTTTCATCAGAGCTTCCAAAATACTATTACTTATTAATTTTTCCATGCTGATAATATTTATTTAAGCGAAAGTATTTGTACTGAAAAGTTTAGGAATCTAATTATTAAACTTTGCATATCAATAGGAATTCTAGAATTCCGGGGAGAAAACAATGTGATCATCCATTCTACTCATACAAAAATTTAATGACAGTTTACATTCAAGTTTGCATATTGAAGTATACTGTCAAATTCATCGTACTAGGTTGTATTATCAATTTAACATTTTGGCGTGTATTGAAGTCTTAAAGAAATCAGTTTTCATGTTTATTTTCCCTAAAAAATGAAACTACCTGGTCAGCTTGCATACGTATATGCATATCACCGTGCCATTGACCTAGTAAAGGTCAATTAAGTACATATATTTATTCCAATAGTCCTCTGTCTATTAATGAATCCATAGATTATCCATTGATAAATTGGATAAATGTTAAGTTTCTTATATTGTTTGAAGTTTGCAAAACCTATCACAATTTAAATGAGGACCGTACATGACTAAAAAGTTACGAAGATGCATTTATGCATGTAATTGAGGAAAAGGTTCAAGTTTTGAATATATCCACAAGTAAAATACAAAACTAGTCTTTTCAATTATCATGTATAAAAGTATTCTACAAATTTGTGTATGCAACAAGGAATGCTTATTTTATCAGCAGAATGAGATGAAAAAAAATGTGTCTAATGGAATGGATGTTAATATCATGCTGAAGAATTAAGACAAGAAATGCTCTCATCGTCCATGCATAAAGTGGCTAGTCTCCAGATCTTGAAAAGACCATGAAAAAGACATGAATATTCTTGAAATGTTTGATAGTTTGTCTCTTTTTACATAATCATACGATTAATAACTTTTATGTTTAGTATTCAAATTCAAACAATGCTAGTAATTCATGAATTTGTTTTTTCTATTGATTGATTTCAAATATTTGATATTCATAAGAAAAAACACTGATATGAAAATTGTTTCAAAATATTTGTGCAAGAAATTAGTTTCATCAAAAAAATTAAAATCGTGATTTATTTAATATAATACTGAATTGGAAATGTATGTATCTTCAGATGGTGCTGCAACAACACAAGAATGGAGTCAAATCATTATGCTAAGACACAAATCATACAATAAGTAAAACTTAGATTAATTTTTTAAATGATTTAGTATTTATTGGCATGGAAAATACTTGTTTTTTTTAATTGTGGGAAAATTAAGTTTGTAATCATTGAGGAACAATTTGTCTAATAGAATGAAGATAATTATAATTTGAAAAGTGGAAGAAAGTGGAGATGGGTTTTAAGGTAAATTAATAGCATTTCTTTAATGATCACATTCCTCACGAAGCACGAAGATAAGACAAGACGTTAGCACGCATACCTTAACATAACATCATCTCATTTTTTTATAATTGAAAATTTAGAAATCCCCATGCCCCAATAAGTATCAAACGAGATTTATAGAAGTAGAAAAAACTTTGTATAAAGTTTTTGCATATAGAAAAACTAACCGCGCATCACATTCATTTTTAGAGCCTCTTTTCACAGGATGAAACATTCAAACATGTTACAGATAGAACTGATAAAGAATAACCATATCCGAACCAGGATTCAAACCCAGGAAAGCCAGATCATGGGAAAGACATGCCACCCCAGTACCAAGATGATCATTATATTATTTCATTTTAATTTCAATCGCCGAACTTTTCTAAGATGAGTACCTAAAAAGAGATTGTCATCTATTATCTAAAAGAGAAGACAGAATAATGTAACTTCTATATTACAAATTTTATTTGAATTACTATATCTATTTACTATATCTATTTACTATATATATTTCAATATTTATTCTTACTTATTAATTTATTAATAACTACTAAAAGTATAATTTGGGTGCACCGGTATCATGCAAGGAAAATAATTTGTAAATAATTCATTTTATTGATATTTTCTAAACTTAAATTCCTGATGTAGACGAAACCATTTAAAATATTTTCATAGTTTTACAATATATATCATACATCAAATATTCTTAGATGTTGAAGCAATGTACACATCCACTCCTAACAGCAGGGAAATATATATAATCTGAATAGAAAATATCTTCAAAATTGATACTTTTCTAGATATATATATCCGTCTCTACATAACTCAGTTCCATCTTCATTTTCCGTCTCGACAATGCAAGGTAACATCTATAACATCCGAGAACTATTTGCTTTGAGACTTCATTTCCTTCGGATTTCCACTTTCTTGGAAAACTTTTACGCCATTCCAGTTTCCACATCTCCAGAGGAAGAACACAATTTAACGACCATGTCAGAGGGAAGAGGAGAAAATGTTCCACTTCTTTAATCTCTGCTTTCGGCCCCTTTTACTGCTTCTGAGACTTGCAAGTTAATGAATAGTTTTTTTTTCTTCCCTCGATGATTCCATTTTGAATTGTTATAAAGACTGTCATATAAATGTGTGTATTAAATGGAGAGGGAAACAATAATTTCAGTTTTTATTATAAATGTCATAATAGAAAAAATTATTTTACTATTTTATAGAAGAATTTTAGGAAATGTTGGAGCTATATTGTTAATTTTAACAATTGTTTGGTGGATTATTTGAGTAATCACTTTTTGAGTAATGAGAAGAATGTAAAAATAACTTATTAATAAATAAGTAATTGTCACTTATCGAAATATATACAGAGTTTAATTGTATACTTCATACGATGAGAAATAATTTATTATTTAATCTAAAATTAAAAAAAAATGTTCCTTGGCAGTTACATTTAAAAGTAGCATGTTCGTTTAGATTTATGCATGATATATAAATATATAAAACCTATTATAGAAAAACTCTCGGTTTTTTAACTTTTCATTGACAGTTACGTAAAAATTAGCTAAGCTGAGCTTGAACTTTCATCTATATAAACAGAGGCATATTTTTAATGTATTGAAAATATTGATTACCCTAAAATATTAACAAGCAAAGAATAATAAATAGGGTAGTCTTGATCACAGAAGTCTCATTAGATTGTCATGATAATTTAACTATATATGATTAATAGAATTGAACAATGGTACAAAAATCAGACTTTATAAACACAAGTACTTTTATTGATTGAAATAAAATAAATTGTTTTGTACAGCATTAAAATCCTTTTGAAGTTAAGCTGAAATTTATGATGAATCTAAAATTATTTATTGAATAATTGCATTAAATAATTTAATAAATTGAATAATTTAATTGAAATAAATTGAATAAATTTCAAAAACTTATAATACTGTGCAAATAAGACTACACTTCTGAAGGATTCAATTTTCTGAGTTCATATTTTTAAAAAGTAAGATTCATTTCAGCAAAAAAAAAAAACCTTTACATCTTCTATTTTAAAGTCAGATTTAAAATCATACGCAGCTGACAAAAAATTTGAGATAGCTGGATTAAAGAACATAATGCTGTCATTTAATTATTGAGCTTACACGATGAATATAATTGTGAATGTTCAATACCAAAATTAGTTATGCGACCATAGAAATTAAAAAAAAATTACAAATATTTTGCTACAGATAAGATATTAAAACAGTGTTTACCATGAGTTGGTGTACACCTATTTATTTCAAAGGGATCAAAATGACCCCTTTCTGCGTGTATCAGAAAAAAATAGAAATTGGCCTATATATTATAAAGTTAAAGTAGAAATAAAATTTCGATTTTCAATACATTTATTGAGGTTTTGTGTAAGGAAAATGCAGAGCATCTGCATTTATTTACTAAGAAAGGGGTTATTTCTGAAATAAGTTCTTCATGACCACCTATTCATCTACAATCATATTTTGCCAAAACATTGGGAAACACGCCTTAGTAACAAATTGTAATAATTTGTATTTGACTGACTTTCAGCTTCGATTTCTTTTTTCTTATGTTCATATATTTTATTAACAAATATTTAATTCTACATTTTTATTTATATCTATATGCGTCCTTAGCAAACTGTTATATTTTAAAACTTAAATATATATAATCTTAAGAATATTTATTCGAATGGTCAAAATGACAAATCGTTCAAAAAAAGAATAGGATTAACGAAGCGCCATTTTTTTGTGATGCCATCAACATATGCCGCGCCTATTCCTCTATATGATGTATGCTTCATAAATAAAGTTCAGTATTGCACTCAACTTGCTCGTGTGCTGTCTGTCTTTGTGTTTAGTGATTGAATATGCATTTGGTCTCTCTAGCCGGAATCTCTCTAGCCTTGTGGAATTCCATGTTCTGAATTCAACTCATCCACAGTTCACCAAAACTTAACAAAAAGAAAGCGAAAAAGATAATATTTTTTAATTAAATGTCATATAAATGTAAGTAAAAAGTAATTAAAATAGTCTCACACATTTGGTTTTCCGAGCCGTAATGGTCGGTGACCTGTGGAGTTCCATGTTCAGAATTTAACTCCTCCACAATCCTCTGAAACTAAAAAAAAAAAGATAAAAAGATACTATTTTTGATTAAATGTCTTAGAAATTTAAGTAAAAAGTAATTAAAATATTCTCATACATATTTTCTGTCGAGCAGGATTGGTCGGTAACCTGTGGAGTTCCATGTTCTGAATTCAACTCATCCAGAATCCTCTAAAACTTAGAAAAAGAAAAAGATAATATTTTTGATTAAATGTCTTATAAATGTAAGTAAAAAGTAATTAAAATAGTCTCATACATTTGGTCTGTCGAGCCAGAATGGTCGGTTTCCTGTGGAGTTCCATGTTTTGAAATCAACTCATCCACAATCCTCTGAAACTAAAAAAAAAAGATAAAAAGATACTATTTTTTGATTAAATGTCTTATAAATGTAAGTAAAAAGTAATTAAAATATTTTCATTCAATAATTTTCTCGAAGAACAATAATGCACAGTTTTTTTAGACGTGTTAAAATGACCCTTTGGTAAACTTAGTGTTAAGAGATAAATGTGAGTTATTGTTTTGCAAAAAATTTTAGAGAGTACTACTCTTGGCACACTAGCTGGTCATTAAAAACAACTAGCATAAAAATATTTTTTTATAATTGTATATTGCCTATACTAATACCAAATGCCACTATACAGCACATTATATAATATTTAAATAAAATCCCTTAATACATGCTTGAATGCCGCCCTTTCCCAAATTTACTTCACTATGTTTTCGAACTTCCAAGAAATTGTGAACTAAGTGCACCGACCATAATAACTTCCACAGAAACGCAATAAACGGTAATATATTTAGAGCCATATGTCTTTTGCCCAACCCTAAGTCCATTGAGCAAGTTCTGACCGTTTTGCGTTCTCTTTCTCCCCACATAAATATAACCAGGAACAAATTGTCTCGTCTGTCTCCTCGGACGATTTGCACTGTCTTATTGATGATCGAATAAGCATTAAGAGTTCAAATTTATTTGAAAGGGGAAACATTACGTTTGATAAATGGGCCTCTGCCTCTGACAGCAATTGCTTTACCATACGCACCAGAGGCGGGCGCCTTATTCCTTCTTTTTAAGCAAATAACGTTAATATTCAGTTATGTATTCATCGCTCCGAAAAGGCCCGAAAATGTGTTCTTAATGGCGCGGTGCCGTTTTCTTTGCTGAAGAGTTTAGGAAACTCGGGAACATAAATTAGCTCATTGTTAGTTTTCCTCCATTTCCAATGAAATTACACGGGAGGGCGCATCGGGACGCACGGCTACTGACAATCGTTAATGCATTAAAACGCTGTCGGCAGTTTAATACGCATGATTGATGCCACTTTGCATAATTTTCATTCGTGTTCTTCTTCTCCCTCTTTTGTTTTCCGTCCAGATAGCCTCCGATTTAATGAAAGTTTAAGTTTGAGGTGTAAGGATATATATATATTTTTTTGATTGCAATTCGGTTCTCCTTAGCGCTGAAACTGATTTTTGATAGCTTACCATTAAAAGAATTTAGGGTAGAAGGATTTCATAATTTTGTTTTAAATGGCATTTTGAGTGATATGTTTTAAATAGGAATTGATAGTAGAAATTTGTTTGTGAAGAAATAACTTTATTTTTGTGTTTCAAAAGTGTTTACTTATGAGATTAAAGTAGCGTTTTGCTAGCAATTTTATAAGATATCCACCCAGATATTTGTTAATTGTTAATTTCTATTATTATATAAAATTAAACTAATGCAAAAAATTCATCCAGCTTGAATTATTCTTGATTAAATTCGAACGTAATTTTAAGGAATATATTTTATATATTTAATATGCTGTTGTTGTTACTTATGGCGCTTGCCATATTGGACAAGCCCCCCTCTGATACAGCTGCAGATTTCAGCCTAAAGGAGGGTCTCTTGTTTTTGAAGTTGTGTCAACAAGGGCCAAGAGTACGACTTAGCTACACAGTCACCACATTTGCTTGCACAACCCCTTTTTACAGGGGGACACATTCACACATCTCACAGACAGCACACAGAAGAACAACCATGCCCGAACCAGGACTCGAACCCTGAACTCCCAGAACAATATATTTAATATAGAAATACGAATATTTTTCAAAAGTAAAATTTTCAAACATGCGAGATGTTTTTTTCTTTCAAAAATAGTGATGTAAAGATTTTATAAACTTAGTATATAACTCAAACATAAAACAAATTGTTAATGTCATAGAAGTGGATGTAACTATAAATTATATCAATAAGTAAAGAGAAATATTCTTAAATAAAGTAGATTGTATTTGGAAATTACTAAATAAATATTGATGTAAATTTTAGTAGAAATTTGTTTGTGGAGAAATAAATTTGTATAACGTTTTATATTTCAAAAGTAAAAAACTTATGAGATTAAAATAGCATTTTACTCACAGTTTTATGAGATATCTACACAGATATTGGTTAATTGATAAATTTCCTTCATATATAAAATTAAATTAATGAAAAAAATCATCAAGATTAAATTATTCGAAATAAAATTCGAATGTAATTTTAAGGAATATATTTTATATATTTAATATAGAAATATGAATATTTTTCAAAAGTATTATTTTCAAACATGCGAGCTATTTTTTCTTTAAAAATAGTAATGTAAAGATTTTATAAACTTACTATATAACTCAAATATAAAACAAATTTTAATGTCATAAAAGTGGATGTAAGTATAATGTATATCAATAAGTAACGATAAATACTCTTAAGTAAAGCAGATTGCATTTGTAAATTACTAAATGAAAGTTGATCTCACTATGTTCTAAAATATAGAGTGACGAAATTTGTGTTGAAAAGTATGCATGCGCCTTGCATTTAGGGGTGTTGCTGAAATCAACATGCGAAATATTTTTCTTCCTGGAAAATGGTAATGTAATTAGTTTATTAAATGAGCAAACAACTAAAACGTATAACGAATTTTTAATCTACGTAAACTTGATGTACGCATAGTTTATTTAAAGAAACGAAGAAAAGCAGATTAAGCAAAGTAGAAATTGCTGAAAAATTGTAGAAATCAGTGTGTTCTAAAATAGAGAGAGACGAAACTTGTGCTCATTAACGTCCATGTATCTTGGGTAAGGGCTGAAACTGCAAACACGTGCATTTTTAATATTGAGAAGTAATTCTTTGCATTCATGTTAGATAAAAATTCATTCGGTATTATTATTATTTTCTTTTTTTTTTTCAAATATTAAGCATATCTAGAGAAAATTTATAATGCAAGTATATTGATTATTTATAAAATTGAATGTAGATATCAGAAGCAAATTAATTAGATAATCATATCTGAAGAGTAAAATTTTTGCTCTATTCTATTCTAATACAAATAATTTACCAAGGGTATAGACCTTTAATACTGATATATTTGAAATTTCTTCAATCCTCTAATGAGATATCTAATGTAATGAAGTCTTTGGAAATAAGATGTATATTTTCATTAATAAGACAAAATTAAATAATCATACTTGGAAGTCATAAATTTCCGATTAGGCAAAATTCATATTGAATGATTTCTAATGGTACATAATGCCTTCACAGATTTTCATTTCAACATCATCCAACGCACGTTGCCTAATAGTCAAGAATGATGCAATATGATATGTGTTTCAGCGTTAATACGTAAAAAACTCTATTCTAATAAATAAAAAAAACTTTAAGATTCGAGCAAATAATGAGAGGGTGTGGGTACTTTCAGGATCTTTTCTGCAGTGAAAACACCAAAATTTCTTTATTAAAATAAACATTTTAGATGAAAAAGCATTTTGGACTTCAGAATTGTAATTAGTTGCGTTTTAATACTATATATATATTTAAAAAATATATTTCTTTAATGGAAAACATTTTTAATGTCAAGTTTTTATTCAATGTATGGGGCATATTTTAATGTATTATTTAGAATATTACTAGTGCACTTAGTAGTCTTTAAAGTTTTATTTTCTTGGTGACCACCTCATTAATGGTTATAATAAATTTCAAGCTAATTCATTTAGGTATAATTGTGTATCCATAATATCCAATTGTGTATCCATAGTATCCAAATTGCAAAGCATCAAAAGTATGTTATTTTAATATTCTTATTTATGCTCTTATGCTTTTACTGCTTTTATGCTTTTAATGTGTATTTTGAATCGTTCTTATGTTATGTTTGAAAGACTCAGTCAGCAGTATTAAATACTTGTACTTCAAACTTTTATAGTGTTGTGATACATAAACTTACTGATAATTCAAATTATACATTTTATTTGTGAAACACTGGCTCATATACAGAAAATATAAATTGTTATGTAAGTTTATTATTTTTAATGAATTCAATCAATATCCTAACTGTGAAATGTCATTTGTCTTTATGCTTATCAATAAGTTTTTTTTTTTGCAATAACGTCTAGTTTTGGAGCAACCAGAAGATTTTATTTTCAGACTTCGGAGTTTTTAAGCACCATTCTGAACAGCAGTCAAATGGGGTGGAACGACTTCTGCTTTCTGCTCTCTCTCCAGACTTTCACACCATACTAGAAATGCATAGTTCGCTACTTCCTATTTAATGAATACCGAGTTCAAAAAACCCAGCGCTCATTATTTAAAATCGGGTTTTTAATTTTCACATCTCAATATGTTTAAAACTATAATACGAGGCACCGATGCCATTAAGATTACCAAAATTTCATGTAATCTAAAAAAAATATATTATTTTCCTTTTCGATTACATACAATATTAAAATTTTAAATTAAAGGAATTAAAATTTTAACTTTTTTGCCTCAATAAATGCAATAGCAAATTTTAATAGCTCATATTTTTTATGTTCGATAAATTCACTGAGAAACAAACGATTGGTAGTTGGTATAGTGATAATTATTTATTCTACATTAATATTAATGACCTTAACTCTTTAAAAATACCTGAAATTTGAATGTATGGAATTAAACATGGGTTTTCTAACATGCAGAATAAGGAAAGTATAATATGTTTTTGTTAACCTGATAGTCGATATTTTTAAGTAAGATTATTCTGAATTTCTTTCAAGTAGGTGATTTCAACTTTTCAAGTCTGTTGTTATAGATCTGTAAAATGAGAAAAAAAAATGCATAAAAATGTTTTAAAAAATATGTAGATATTTTTCCAATTGAAGAGAAACTATGAGGTTCTTTACGGCACGCATGAATAAATTTATAAAGATTCAAATTGAAAAAAAAATATTGCCTTTATGCTATAAAATGCCTTTAATGACTCATTGTTTTTTTAGAAAAAGAGACAATAATACAAAGTTACAAATTAAATCGAATTATTACATCAACAAAATTTTAAAGAAATGCTATTGTATCTTTATATATAAATCATTATATTAAAAAAAAATTGTCAAGTGATTGCTCTAAAAATCAACATTAAATGATGCATGTATGGAAATATCTGAAGAAAATAATATGCTGATGATATGAAAAAACTATAGTATTTCACACGAGGAAACTATTAACCTCTAGCTTACGGGCGGTACAACTGCTGTACCAAGATTTTTTTTACCTTTCTTTACGGGTCGGTACAACTGTTGTACCAGTAACGAGTTCGGATTTCGTCCCCCCACTTGAATTTCCAGGTGAACCGTAATTGCCCCATAAAATTACCTTCCCTTTTGTGCTATACCCCAGGAGGGTCAGAAGATTTCGTCCAGCTGTAGTTATAATCACTGTTGGCGCTAGTCAGTTTTGTGAACCTTGCTTTGGCGACATTTTTTAAAGTAACACTTCTGAGAAGTATGGAATGAGTTTGCATAGCTTCATTTGTAAGCAATACTCGATTGAAAATATTATATATTTCCTCCATTACTTAATTTCTTAACATTGTAAATTGTTAATTTTTTGACAATAACATTTTGTAAATTTATATGAATGTGCGTTTATAATTTTATTTGAATCAAGAATTACTTGAAATTTCATTTCTGATGGAATCGGTGCCCTAGATAAATTGTTACATTTTTGTTCCCAATTCGTCATAGTCCAAAAAGCTAAATTGAACCTACGATTGTTTCTTTCGCCCTATCATTATTATATTTTGCATTGAAAAGTGACAAAACACGGTTTTGTCTTCATGCCTGCCACCCCCTCTATGACTGGAATCTCGGGCATATATACTTCGCACTCACTAATGTACTATTCAAACACAATATTAAAGAATTGATTACTTAAGATATTTTAACTTTTAAAGTTTAATACTTGAACAATAACTTCAGGCTAAAAATACATTTGGGTTGTGATTTTTAAGCAAGCTGTAAGTTTCATCATTATCTTTCATGATTTATAAAAACGGTTGCTATAATTATTTAAAAATAATCATTCATTAAAAGCTATAATTCTAATTTTAAAATATTGAAAGAGGTTCTTAAAATCTATGACAAATAATAATTGGTAGCCTTTTATGCATTCAAACATCAGAAGAGAAATATTAATCTTTATGCATTCATTTCAATTCGCTGAAAAATTACTAGACATTTAAATTTTTCCAGAAATATTTTTACTCAAATCAAGTAGTAGGAATTCTAGATTTAATTTTAAGCATTTCGGAAATATAATCTAAATAATCTACTTGTAAAAATATTTGTAGCTAATCACGAAAGCTGATCATTTAGATTGCTAGCTTTATATATTAAAGATTTGTTGGAAGTTTTCTTTTTGATAACTACTTTTTAACATAATACTATAGCAATGAAATCTTATGCATCAAATTCTAAACATACCATATCTAATATTAGTTTGGTTAAATTAACCATCTTAAATCTGGGGATTAGTTACGTATTAGTAAATTTTTATGTAGAAAAAAATCATCATAAATCAATTATTTATTGCCTACAAAACTGAGCATACTTTTCAAAAATACTATACTGCTATGAGTTAGTGAAATTCTCGGGAAAAAATCGCAATAAATTATAAGAATCGACAGTAAAATAGGGAAACGTCACTAGTGATTTATATTGAAAACCATCCAAAATATGTTATGAATAAAAATTGTATTTGATTTTTATGAGCTCAATATATTAATATTAAAAAAATTGAATTTACAAAATAGCAGATATGCTATCATATATGCTATCATATATGCTATATATGCTATTTTGCAGATACATATAATTTACCAAATGGTTAAGAATTGTTTTCTCTGTTTTGTGCAAAGAAATGAAAATATTTTCAAAAAAAAAATTATGAATTTTATACATTATATATAAATGGTTACATTTAATAAAGATAAATGAGTTAGAAGAATAACAAAATGAAATTCACAGTAATGAGTTTATAAGTTTTATAAGAATTAAATTTATACCTTCTGTATGGCTTGAGAAATTCATTTAATCACAAAATGATAAATTGACAACAATCGGTTTAATGTGCTAAATAACTATACTGCAGTTATTCTATTTAAAATTTATTTAATATCATAAAATTTAAGTCATTATTTTTTATATGAAATTAGAAAACTAATGTTTCAGAAGAAAAAAAAACTGCGATAAAAAGCTTTTTCTAGGGGACCAGAAACAGTAAAACCGCCAAAAAGCAACCCGGTTAAGACGGAGAGGACAGATGACCAATTAACACTGCGGGATGCCGAAATCAAGCAACAAGCGCCTTTAAAAAAGGGGGGAAGCATTTGTTATCTTTCTTCACAGAATCCCCGTATTCAAAGGAACTTTTTCGAGTTTAATTTCCCGCAACGTAAAGGTTAATAGTTATATGAGGCTATTGCTATAGATAAATCCAGGATCCAGAAGAATCATCCTAGAGGATTAGCCTGTGAGCCGCTAAATGATCAAATGCATCTAGGTCAAACGATAAAACAGCAGAATTGGGTGATGTCTTCATTTTCTGCCTAGATTGGACACCTGCTACCTATCTTTTCTCATTTTCATCGTTCAAAAACAAGAAAGTGGCAGAAATTAATTGTGTTGATTTGCTTATTATGATATTATTCAAAATGAAAGTTTTAAAATTTTTCGTATAAAAAAGGTAGTAATGGGATAAATTCACATTATATTTATATAAAAAAATATCTTCAGTTTGACTACACATTTGACAGGGGGAGAGCAATAGAATATGTTTTCCATTGGCCTATTGTGCCAGCAACTAGATACGAAATTCGTCAAAGTTTTCATATGTAAGACTAACATTAACACACATTTCTTATTTCAAGTTCCTACTATTTTTACAAAAAATTTACTTTGACGATTAAAATTATTTATATGATTTCTCTATCAATAGTAAAAATTAATAATATTAACTTTAACTAATGGAATTTTTAATTCACTTAAGAAATGATATAAGGGCATACATATTATAAACAAACTGATAATCTCATTTTGTGGAAACTCTGATCCACTGATCAATTTAGAGATATTAAATTTCTAATTTAGAGGAAACTAGGAACAAAGACGTCCTGAAATTGGAGGAAATAAGTTCATTTTTGTGTGTAAAAAAATTTGTTCATTTTTGTGTATTTGTAAAAAAAAAATCTTTTTTTTCTATAAATCGTGCATTCATGATATTTTTTTTCTTCAAATATGAATTCATATTAATTATTTATATATAAATACGATACGACTTACACCAGGATTTCATTTCAAAGTAATTACACTAAATAATTTGATTGAATATATGCGTTTAAGCCAAATTTTTGGCTGAAATTGAAAGAAATTTAGAAAATATCTTCACTTTTTAAATTTTGTTTTCAAGAACTATAGTCTTAATAAAATTTTATCAAACTTGAAAGCACTCTTAACTTATTATATTTGTTTTTTATATATATTATTCATTAAAAATATATTTTTCGTCACCCACTATAACTTAAATTGTTTAGAGAAATTTATGATAATACACAGATTCTAAAACAATCCAAAGATTTAAGCGTGGAAATACAATTCAGAATGTTCTCTACTGTCCTAATATACTATAGAGTAAGTACATGGGAATACAATTAAGAATGTTCTCTACTTTCATAATATATTATAGAGCTGGTACATGGAAAGACAATTAAGAATATTTTCTGCTGTCATAATGTACTATAATAATGTTCTCTACGGTCATAATATACTATAATAATTTTCTCTACTGTCATAATGTACTATAAAAATGTTCTCTACTGTCATAATGTATTATAAAAATGTTCTCTACTGTCATAATTTACGATAAAAATGTTTTCTGCTGTCATAATATACTATAGAGTTAGTACACGGAAATACAATTTAGAATGTCCTCTACTGTCATAATATACCATAGAGTTAGTACATGGAAAGACAATTTAAAATGTTCTCTGCTGTCAGAATATACTATAAGAATGTTCTCTGCTGTCAGAATATACTATAAGAATATTCTATGCTGTCAGAATACACTATAAGAATGTTCTCTGCTATCAGAATATACTATAAGAATGCTCTCTGCTGTCAGAATATACTATAATAATGTTCTCTACTTTCAGAATATACTATAATAATGCTCTCTACTGTCATAATATACTATAATAATGTTCTATACTGTCATAATGTACTATAAAAATGTTCTCTACTGTCATAATATACTATAGAGCTTGTACATGGAAAGACAATTAAGAATGCTCCTTACTGTCATAATATACTATGAATTTGGTAAAAAAATCACCTTATATAATGTCCATGATAGTTTGAAATAATATGTTTCCAATTAAAATACCATTACATATTCCAAACTTTAGATGTTAGTAACTTAGTTATGAAACAACTAAGTCAATAGTTTTCCTTGTCTGCTTGAATCAACAAACATAATAAACTATTGTGATTCCAAACTCAAGAGATCATTCCGCATTACTTTAAAATTAGATTGCCCACATTTTAATCCAAACAATTCTTCTAGATCCTGAACCAAGACACATGTATTGTGATTTTAATCGACGACCCAAAATGCATGACTCTAACAATAAAACACTTACACCATTTGCACCGTAAGCACCACTAATACTTTCTGACACTTTATACATCCTCCGTATTTGTATTCAGGAGAGTATTTCTGTTCATTATACTCCGCATAATCAAGTTCTGCTTTGTTAATGAGACGGAACTTGAAGTTTTCTACAGTTTGCCGAGCTCATTGTTCGAGCAAAGTAATGGCTCCCACCCACCTCCAATTACGTTCTTCACAAGAGATCCTCTCTGTCTCCAGTATTGTTATCAAAGATTAAAGCAATGTTCATGATTTTGTAAAGTAGAGAAAATTTCCTTTAGAAAATTCTGAGATCCGGCGACGTGATGGCGGTTGTGGAACTCGGCTATTATTCGAAGATTACTTGAATTGTGCGTGAATGAGATTGGAAATCGGTTTTTTAATGATTTTATGGTTGGGTAAATAAAGGCTGTATCTTCTGCAATTATCATTAATCTGATTTTATTACGGTTGTGAATATTTTGATGTTTTATGATATTGATTCTACTTGAATTAGAAGACTCCATAAAATTTCATTTTAATTAATTCAATATATTTATATATTATTTTTGACATTCTACTTATGATTTCTCGATGAATAATCCAATTCAATCCAATTCCGTTCATAAAGAGTGTCGTATAAAGAATCGAGTTAATATAAATGTACATGTACAAAACTCTTTTGCTTATGGAATGAACACAACTTTATTTAGGATTACGTTATTCTTTAAACTTTTTTGGTAATGTACTTAATTATAATACGTGTATTCTCTGAACATTGAATAACGAGTTCATATAAGTATATCATTTATCGATATTCTTCTTATGATTTCTCGATGAATAATCCAATTCCGCGCGTAAAGAGTGGCGTATTTAATCGAGTTAATATAAATGTACATACACTAAGTCCTTGTTCCTATTAAGTAAACACAACTATATTTAGAACTACATTTTTCTTTAAATTTTCTTGGTGATATACTTACTTATAATACGTGTATTATCATGAATAGTGAATAACGAGTTCAAAGAAGTATATTATTTATCGATGTTCTTCTTATGATTTTTCGAGGAATAACCCGATTACGGGCATAGAGAGGGATGCACAAGGAATGAAGTTAATTTAGATGTACATACACTAAGATCTTGTGCTTATGGGATGAACCCAATTGTCTTTAACATTGCACTGTCCGTTTCATCTTCTTAGTAATATACTTAATTATAATGCATGTATTCTCGTGAATATTGAATAACGAGTTCATATAAATATATTATTTATTAATATTCTTCTTATGATTTGTAGATGAATAATCCATTCCAAAGTATAGTTAGAGGCATATAAGGAATTCAGTTAATATAATTGCACATACACTAAGATCTTGTTCATATGGATTGAACACAACTATATTTAGCATTACATTTTTCTTTAAATTTTCTTGGTGATATGCTTAATTATAATACGCGTATTGTCGTGAATATTGAATAATGGGTTCGAATGAGTATATTGTTTATCGATATTCTTCTTCTGATTTTTCGTTTGATAATCCAATTCCGTGCATAAAGAGAGGCATATAAGGAATCGAGTTAATTTAGATGCACATATTCTAAGTTCTTGTGCTTATGGAATAAACCCAACTATTTTTAGTGTTACATTTTCTTGGTTATAAACTTAACTATAATATGTGTATTCTCGTGAATATTGAATAACGAGTTTATGTAAATATATTATTCATTAATATTCTACTTATGGTTTTTCGATGACGTATAATCTAATCCACTGTATAAAGAAAGACATATAAGGAATTAAGTTAATATAATTGTACATAGACTAAGATCTTATGTTTATGGAACGAATACAACTACCTTGAGCAATACATTTCTTATTAATTTTTCTTAATATAAAATATACTTAATTATAAAATGCATATTCTTAATTATAAAATGCATATTTGAATATCTAGTTCATATAAATATATTATTTATTGATGTTCTTTTTATAGTTTTTCGATGAATAACCCACTTCCACTAACCCATAAAGAGACGCATAAAATGAATAAAGTTATAATAATTGTAACACTTTCTTGTGTTGATGGAATGAATACGAATACATTTAGCATCACATTTTCAAACAACATTCAAGAAAATATACATTTTAGTAAAGAAATAATAAAAGATTCGTTAATTAATTTGAATATGCTTAAGAATTTAACATTACATTAAGAGATGAGCTTCCGTCATTATAACTTTAAAAGAAATAAAGAAGAAAATGTAAAGGGAAAAAATCGAGTATGACCCTTTGTAATATTAAATTGTTAGTGTTAAACAAATTTTATTTTTGGATACATAATAATATTAATATATAAAAAATAAAACGATGATTTTTATATAAATATTATATTTCTATTCTCATAAAGTTAAAATGAGATATTTTTAATTCCTTATGGTAAAATCAATGTGTTTTTTTTAAAAAATTTCTAACAATTTTTATTTAATATTTATGATATTGTGAAATATGGCATAGTAAGTAATAAAAATGTCATTTTTATTGTATTAGTGAAATTAAATTTTTTATCATGTCAGAACATGATTCTGTTTGAGGGATGAGGTTTTTGGCATCAACAAAAATCTAAAGGCGAAAAATAAAAATTGTATTATCTTCATAAGCATCCGAAAGAATCAGCTTTTAATAACGAGTTGCCATTGCATTTACATAAGCTCTGATTTTTTAGAAGAAAAACAAGTTAATAAATACTGCAAATAAAACCTAGAGAAGGGTCATTTTGAGCACGTGGTAATATGAAATGAAATAAATATTTTTAAATAATACATTTTTTAAATAATAAATGCGAGACAAATTTTTTTGGATCGTTTGTAATACTAAAGTGAATCATTCAATGAAACAATTAAAATGAATGAAGATATAATTTAACTTGCACGAGCACGTGTTACTTGACCGTTCAAGAAACGATGTTTTGACATGATACATTAAAATATGCATAGCAGATTTCATTATAAATATTTTCATTTCCTTTCATTAAAAATAAAGTATCCATGGCAACAGTTTTTATGTTTTTTTAAAGAATTATTATTAATTCTTTAAAAAAACATAAAATTCAAATATGTCATATTTTTGCATAATCCAAAACAAGAAAAAAAACCGACAAATGTATATTATTTTTTCACACAGTTTTGCTGCGTGATTCCTGTTATCTCAAAAATAATAGAATATATGATTAATGCTGCATCACATAAAATGCTTATTCTATTTTCCTCTAATAAACTTAGTATCAAAAGATATTCTATTTATTAGGTTATGAATGATAATCTTACACTGACACTTTGTTAATTTTTGTTGCAAAATATTTACTCTCCTTTAATGACGTTGTTCCGATAAGACCCGTTTTTGCAAGAAAACCAATCTAATAGTCTAGCCAAATCAACAACAGATATTCTTTTTCTTATAACTCAAGAAAAAAAAATGTGCTTCATATTCAATTCGTTTTTTCCAACACTTATGTTGCGTGATATCCCTTCAACTAGGAAAAAAATCCATGTAATGAGTTATGTTGTGTCATCCAGAAAGCCGAAGATAAACTAAATCAAAATACTAACAAAAAAAATCTTATAAATATTACGAACGATCACTTCCAAGATGGGAAATGTTTACCTAGCCGACCACATAGGCGACAGGTGTGGAACTCCCCCAACACCGATTCATCAATTTCTACTTTCTAATCCTTTGCCTTTCCTGTTTTCACCCCTGTCTTGTTTGGAGATTTTTTTCAGGGGGGAGAATATATTTATTTTGGCTTTAAGGCTAAAACAGCATTAGTCCACAGGCGTTTTCATTTTTTTCGCTCTCTCTTTTAGAAATTGGATTCTGATATGCCGTGTGTGAAGGGACATCTTCATTCTAAGGTGAACTGTAATATCAAGCAGCCTTTAGAATAGGCCATAAATATTAAATCTTCTACTTGTTGCAGCACTCGGGCTTTAAAATGTATTATTCAGCGAGCTATACTGAATCATTTAGCTTGTCTTACTTCTAGTTTCGCAGATAAACAAGGTGAGATTTTTATGGTTATGATATTTAGAATTTTAAAAGTCCAAAGAAGAAGTTTAAAAAGTGATGTTTATGAATAATTCTCTGAATATAAATTGCCCCTGATATCGAGATCAATTTTTTTTAGTATAGCATCAATAAATCTATAACTTAGCAAGAGTTGTTTACTAAAACTTATCGTGAATTCAGTAGAAATAGTTGTCATAAATGATAATGATCCATCAAACATATGTATTATTTTCTTATTATAAAAATTTACTCTGGATAAATTTATGTGCATTTGTCTTACATTATAAATAAAATTATTTGAGCAATTATGGTACATGGCCCTATTTGAAATTCTCATCCGAAATCGAAGTTAACTCGATTCATTTTATATAGGCTTTCCAAAAATACAGTAGAATTCATAAATATAAAATTTGATTCTTTAGCGCACACACACGCACACACACACACACACACACACACACACACACACACACACACACACACACACACACACACACACACACGTCTTGGAAGGTGGAAATGTACAGACAAGAGGGACTAAGGATAACCGCTCACACACACACACACACACACACACACACACACACACACACACACACACACACACACACACCCACACACACACACACACACACACACACACACACACACACACACACAC
>JAOUZG010041683.1:372102-394264 GCA_026289955.1 Argiope argentata
ACACACACACACACACACACACACACACACACACACACACACACACATATATATATATATATATATATATATATATATGATACGCAGTATTACATATCAATTAATAATAATATCATCATTAAATATGTAGTATTTAATTACATCAGTTTAGCGTTAATATTTTAAACAATGCATTTAAATATATAAAATAAATATAAATATATAAATATTTAATATATGTAAAATATATATATAATAAATATAAAATACAATTTTTTTAATTAATGCTTATTATTATTTTTATTTTATCTTATTCGCTATATTAAGAAATTATTTTATTATTTAAAGTGAAAAAAGATATATTTGACATTATTTTTATTTGAATTATTATATGAAGAAATATCTATTGCTTTCAGTACGAATATATCTATCAGAAATATGTATTGCTTATACTACCGTTCTCTATAACATAAAACTTATACTCTATTTAGTCAGTTGAACAAATATTTGTCAATTTTTCTGAAAGAAATATGAAGTAAGAGTGTTAAAAAATTATATATTAAAATTTCGTAAAACGATATAAAAGCAAATATTTATTTAAACTAAATAGTAGTTTTGTTTCATTTAATAAACAAATATAAAGCTAAATGGAACTATATTGTTGAAGTGACTTTTTTTCTATCGTGTGAGCACATGATATTGTTTTGGTTAGGAGGCTTTGGTGATTCTAAAATGACGTAGGCAAAAAAAATATTTTTCCCATTGGTAGATATTGAGTCATCTGACCCATGATATTTGAGGTTTGTTTTCCCAGTATTGTTGGAAATATTTAATTAAAGTTACTATCAATTGCTATTTGTTTGTCATTTTATTAAAATGACATCATCTACCAGTTTGTTTATGATTTTATACTTTTAATAAATTAATTTAGCTCTTAAAATCCTTTTTTTTTCAATTTTCTTTCAATTTTAACTGAGAAGTTTCGTTTTTTTTTTGTCTCGTTTTTTTTAATCTCGTTTTTTTTTGTAAAAGAGATTAATATTTATTCTATAATAATATTATAAGCACATTCATACTAATTGTATTTCTCAAAATATTATAAATATTAGAATAGAATTTTAATTTTAATCTGCATTACGTTCATTGGATTTTACCACATATACAATAGCTTTATGTAATAGTGAAGTTTTCGTCAACATTTTTGACTTTTTAAATCTTAAGTTTGGTCGAAATTCAAAACTTTGTTTGCCATCTAGAAAAATTTTAAAATAAAGTTTAAAAAAATTATCATTAGAGAGAGAGAGAGAAATTTCGTAATTTTTTCAAACCGTTTAAAACGGGTCAATGACTTAAATTAATTAAGACAAATTACCATTTAAAAATAATGTTCGCACAAAATAACTTGACATTTGCGACCGTAGATTTCATTTTTTAAATTATTATTTTGATTTCTTCTATAAATCTAATAAACGAAACATACCATAAAACGTTTTCATGCTACATAGATCAAATTTTTACAATTTTATCAATTTAACGCTTCAACAATGAGTCATCGCGGTATTATATTTAAGCATTTAGTTAATAAAAGCGCTAATCTCATTTTCATACAAGAGGATTTAGCACAAAGTAGTGAAATTAATATATCGACAATCTCCAGTAATAAATTGCGATTTATCTTTGCAATGAAAGAAGATTTATTTCAAAACCCCGCATAGGCTGTTTGGAGCTTTAGAGCTCTGGATATTGAGAATTTTCCGAGCTTTCCCTGCATAATACAACTCAAACTTTTATTGGCATTAGTGTCGATGAGCATGTTCTTCCATAACTCATCTTTAAACGTCAATGATCGAGATCGTTTTCCTTTTACGACTTATTATAATGATCCCTGATCGTCAATCTCTATTTTACGCGATCGTAAAATATTAAATATCTCATACATATTAGAAGCGGGGCTTCAGCCAGCAGATGAAACCCGCGCACGTTGCATCGGGAAGATAAATTCGGAGATCATTTCTAGAGAGAAGTACAATGCAATAAATCTTCGCATTCTGGGATGAAAGTAATAGATATTTTTAAAAGCGAAATGAATTGCTCTCTTTCTTTGATGTTGCTATTTATAGCTTTGGAGAAAAGGCATTTATATTAGTGAATGATGTAAATATCGAAATTTAGAAGAAAAGAAATTACCTTTCTTTTTCATATCAGTTGGAATTTTTCATGCTTTTTGTATTGTGCTTTAAGAAATATATAAAAGAAGTATATATATGTATAAAGAAACGATTTTATAAGAGATATATAACGAACAGCTATCTTAATTATTAAATTAGAAAGATACAGAAATTCATTTAGAGAGCACGTTTACTGCTATTCCTAAAAACGTAGTGGAACATAGATGAATCCAAAACAGAAGTAGAAATGAGAAATAAAAAAAATATACGATGGCAAAAATAGGAAAGAACCTAAAGAAATCAAAATATTTAAAAAAAGAAAAGAAAGATAGAAATCCTGCCTGATGACTTTCTCAAGGGTCACCATCAGGCAGGGATTCCAGTTAAAGGTGGATTTTTTTTTCTTGTAAAGGGTTTTACTATTGTATAAAAAAGGGTCACAGAAGGTTTAATTTTTTATACAGTAGTAAAACCCTTTACAGAAAAAAAATGTCACCTTTTATTGGAATTCCTGCCCGATGGTGAATCTTGAGAAAGCCAACAGGCCAAATTTTTTTCTTTCTTTTGATATTTTGATTTCTTTAGTCTCTTTCCTATTTTTATTATCGTATTTTTTTTATTTCTCATTTTTACTTCCGTTTTTGATTCATATAGAAGTATATATAGTTATTGTTGTCATCAAATAACTTCTTTATGAGTTTTTGAAGTATTCTTCCATTAAGAAATTAGAAAAAATAATTGAGTTATATATGTCTACTGATCATGAATACATTTATTTTAAAACGCTTTGAGCAACAGAAATGTAATATGGCATGTAGGCCAAACATTAATCTTCGAATGTATGCCAAATTTGAAATAAATCAACTCAGAGAAAATATATTTATCTGTCTATCTGTGAAGCACGAAGAGCTAGACAGATGAAATCGGTTACACAGTTAAACATCTACAATGCAATTGTCTACTGATTTTTTGAATGAAATTATTCAAGTGTTAACGTTTGTTAATTTGTATATTTTTGGTTCCGTATTAAAACGATAACTCAAACGATTGGTCATTGAAGTAAACGATATTTTGTTCACATTTTAAAAACCTATAGCTTATATTCTTTTAAAATTTTCAATCATATTTTCAAAGAGTTGATCACATATTGGCCTGTATTGCACACGCGTTTGAACGCGATAGTTAAAATAAAATGAACGATTGAAATATATAAAATCTATGTAAGACCCGCTCCTCCACTCCCAACGATGACGATAAGAAAACCTGCTAGGTGGCAAAAGGTCACATGGCACCAAAGGGGGCTAACCACGTGAGGGCCGAAGAAGAACCGAGAGGGGACAGAGGAAAGACGAGCGAAGGAGAACAAGGGCGGTGGGACTCGCCATGAAAGAGATACTAACTTCTTTTTCTTTTAATGTTTCATTTTATTTTAATCTGCTGTGTATATGTAAATAATATATTAATCCAGAACAAGAGTGTCTCCTTTGTTATTTCCCACACAATCACCATGATTTCGGTAGTCAGCGACCGCGATGGAGTTCGATACAAAATGACCATTCAGGGCTAGACATATAACCAGGCTCAACCATCTAAAAGTGCAACTGGAAAGACACGCGGAAAAGACGAAGAAACTTTAGTATCTAGTAGATAATTTTGTAACTGCAGTTGTTATTCCGAGTACAATATTAATTATAATCAATCGTTAAAAGAGACGCCTAAAATAAACTTTTGATTTTCTTATTCTTGTGTATTAACCACAAATTATTCTTGCTTATTCCAAAAGTATATACTATCTGTCCTGGGTATTCCATCTGTCCTGGTGTTTGCTTCCATTTTCTTTAAGTTCATGGGTGAAATAAAATACTTTGAGTGCCAAGATTTTCAGAGAATTCTTCTGAATAGCCTTTTCAAGCATTACTTCTGCTGTAATGAAGATTTCTTTTAAACTTATACAATGCTATAATAAACTTATACTTATATTATGCTAAAATGAATATTTCTTTTAAATTTATATAGTAATGGTGATTTTTTTTAATCTTATGCGAAAATAAAAACTTATACAGAAATAATGCTTTCTGAAACTTTTAACTAAATAAATATAGTTAATAACATTGCAAATGTCCGGAAATTCCTTGGTAAGGTGATCGAAGATCTTCAATTTTCATTTTGTCTGACTAATTGAAATTCAAGAAATGAGGGTCTGTAATGAGTTTCTAGTTTCAATTAAAAATTAAAGTAAACTTTAAGTTCTTGATACTTATTTAACTGAAATAAGTACAAAATATTTTATTTGACTGCAAAAAAAGTATATTTAACTGAAAAAATATTTTATTTGGCTGAAATATACAAAGCAAGAGCTTCCACGTACACAAACTGTAACATTAATATTAAATTGAAATGAAATGGAAGTTAAAAAAACCGTTACATTTAAATAAGCATTTAGTATTGATAACTTTTTATTCGACTGCTGTATTTTGTTCAATTAGTCTGAGTCTTTTTCATTCTTTAGGCATAATTAGTAAGGATACTTCATGCAACCTTCTTGTTTGACAAGGACAATTCTAGTAATTAATTTTCTGCATGATTGAAGTTATTCTATCATGTTTTCCTTTCAAGAAAAAAATCAATCTTTCAATTAAAAAAAATCAATCCGGTGTAAAGTAAAAGTTTAACTATTTTTTCCTTGTTCATATACTTTTTTTAATAACAGAGTAATTATTTTTTTTATAAAACGTTATCATAATTTTAACGTCTATAAAAGATAAGTATAAAGGATAGTAGCTAGTGATAAATTGCAAAAGCCAGTTAAAATATTTGAGGACAAAGCCTATAGAAATAAACTGAAGAACCAGAAAAACAGACATAGCAGTTTGTATGCAATTAATGGAGTTGTTCAACCAGTCAGCGGAACACGATCTGTCGACAGCGCGTATATAAGACAACAGGTGTCTGAGGAGGTTATTACATTGATTTCTAACTGTTATAATGGCAGGGCATCAAGATGTAAGCGATTTCTGACGGTGGCTAATAGACAACGCACGGAAGAGGGCGAACAGTATTTCCAAAGTTGAGATGAAATTTGAATTTCCATTAAAAAAACACTTTATACAAAAAAACTCATGTACACCAGTAAAACTTCAAACTCCGATTTCGATTCGGTTTGAAACAGGTCTGAGAGTTCGGTGTTATCGATGATTGAAAAGAATCGCTACACAAGATAGATGGTCAACATTTGCTCAAAATTCTGCGGATGCAGGTTCATCAGCAAGTGTCAATGTACACACTGTGCAACGTAATCATATTGGTATGGGCTTTCATAGCCGCAAGCCATCTTGTGCACCGTTGGTAATTCGGCAACACAAAGCTCTGCCCCTTATCTGCCCTTATCAAATCCATCAACGATTTCTTAATGATTAAAAAAACGTTGCCTCATCTAAGGAGTCACATTTCCGAGTGTAACGGGTGCAGAGAAAATACTATGAATCTCTGGATTTATCTTGCTTACAATTGAATACTAAGGCTGGTGTAGGTTGTCTGAGGGTAAGGTATAAAATGGGACCGTGACAGGTGAGTGGGGCTTTAACAACCTCTCTTACCATCTACATGCATTCGTGTCCTTGTGCATTTTGATGGACGTGGATGATTCCAACAGGAAAATGCGCCCTTCCACAAGACTACAGTAGCTACCGAATATCTTGGGGAGCCTTCTTCTGAATGTCTTTCCACTCTCTTGCCCACCTAATTTTCCTAAGAAGAACATTATCGGCCATGTCTGGAATATTTTGCAATGTGTTGTCATTAAGAGATCTCCACCACCTCTCACTCCTATTACTTTGTGGACTGCCCAGCAGGAATCAAGAGTAAATGGTCAACAGAATTTCATCAAAAAATTTTTGAATCCTTGCCTCGCCGTGCTGCTGTACTTCTGTGAGCTCGTGGGGGCTCGACACAATATTATATAGCTGCACCAGTGTTTTTTTGGGGGGAGGGGGCACTTCATTGTACAAAAGGGCATAATAACTTATACTTCTTTCTAAACATTTGCATTTTTGTAATAGTTTACCACATTATAATTATAGAAGCAATCAAAAATAGGACATGCACATCATTTAAATATTGTGAGATGTATAATTATTATAATGCCATAAAATAAGAGTAAAAAAAAAAGGAAATTTCTTACCTTAATGAAACGTTAAAATGAAACATCAAAAAGGATTTGAATCTGTTGTAATTGTTTAATAAGAAATTTCATATAAAATATTTTTATTTTGGTTTCTAATTTTAAAAAAGGTAAATATTCTTATTGTAGAATGATGTAAAAAAGATGTTTGGATTCTTTCATCTACAGTAATGCACGCCGGCTCTCTGGCACAGAGGTCTTCCTCGTGTTCTGGGACTCCCGGGTTCGAGTCCTGGTTTGGGCATGGTTGCTCTATGTGATATCTGTGAGATGTGTAATTGTGCCTGCTTGTATAAAGGGGCTGTGCAAGCAACTGTGTGGTGAGTATGTAGCTAATTCGTATTCTTGGCCCTAGTTGGCGCTACTTTAAAAACAAGCAAACTCTCCATTCGACTTAAATTCGACTTAAATCAGCAGGGGTCTTGTCTATAGATTAGTGCCATAAGTAACAACAACAGTATCGTACAAAAATTTACAGGACCCACAGTGACCTGGTGCTAGGTTTTTGGCTTCGGAACTAGAGGGCTACAGGTTCGTGACACAATTCCACCGACGAATCATCAGAAATGCGAGTTCGGTGCTCGTTAGAGTGCTATTTCAAGTGTCATCATCTTCATATAATCGAAATTCAAATTTGCAAGATTTGTTCCAAAAAAGACCTTTAGCCTTTCTTTGCATGATGATGGAAATTTCCATCATAATATTTAGTCAACATAAAAAGGTACTCAAAACCCTTGTACTGTAAATTTGTTGTTGCTGGCAACTTTTTAAGCGACTATTGCGTACAAAAAAACGCAGTTGTCAAAAAATAGCAAACGTCACTGTCAATTACCAGGCCTACAACTTGTCATTCCGCTGTTTGTTGTGACTGGAAGAAATGAGCGAGATTTTAAATTGTTTTATGGAAATTATTATTAATAATTATTAATTAATTAAATTATCATACAGAATAAAGAAGATTTAGTAAAGAATATTTTATTTATTTATTTAGTACTGAGCTAAATATGTGACAATGCATGATGATGTAAATTTCCATCATATTGTTTTTTACATAATACATATTTTTATTTACACCAAGATTTTTTTTAAATATTTTTCCTTTGATATAGAGCATTAATTACATCACCCTGATTTTTTTAAAAAGAGAAAAAATCATGAAAAGAAGGGTTAGTATTACTTTAAAACAAGATGTTAATATAACTAAACAGAAAGTAAGAAATTAAGTTACCAATGAAATTTTGGATAATAGCTTAACTAAATATACGGAAATATTTACGAAACAACTAATTATGAATATATATGATGAACGCATAAAATTTAATAATTAAAATTATAAGATATATTTTTGAAAATAAAACCCTAAAAACCGAAAAAAAAGATTGTCTAATTAAAACAAGTTTCATTCTGGCTAAAATATTAATTTCGCATGTATTTTCAATTTATAACTCTATTTTAACAATGTAAATGAATTTATTTTAGAATTTATTTAGTTTAAGGCTATTCTCATACTCTGTAAATATTTTGTGGATTTGTTGATGGATTACATCATTAACTATAACTAAATAAGTTGCTGTTAAATTATACATGATTAGTAGATGTAATAATAGTTAGTAGATAATATAAATGAATAAAATATTTTAACAACAATGATGTTTAAAAAATTAATGCTAAAGTGATGCAGTCATATGCAAATCTTCCTAAACATATGTGCCTGTGTTTCTTTTATATAAATGTTTGATGAGAAGACTGTATATAAAACTGCTACCGAATTTATTTCTGTAGTTTAGTATAATATAAGAAATTTATTCATTTAAAATATTGGATAATATTGATTGAATTTAAATTAATGTTAATTTAAATAAATATCAAAATTAATATCACACTTTCTTTAAACTGTTGAGATAATATTAATATATAAAGTTATAAACACGAAATACATTATTAATATTATTTATTTGCTTCATTTTCTTGAAACTATATAATTAAACATCCATGGAATATGTTGAAATTTAGATAACAGATATTTTAAGGTAAATAATAGTAAATAAGGTTCAAACAATAAGGCATACAATAGGCAAGTTTTATCAAAATGTGTTTAGTGATATTATAGACAACGTGAAAACAAAACTTGCAGCACAATTTATTTATACGTGTCATAATATATTATTATATGTAATTTTATATTTATGCATGTAATAAATTATTATTACATATACAATTTATTATTACATGTAATAAGAAATGTTATTAAAAATTCACAGGAGGCGTCACTTTTGACCGCTTATATTCGAGGTTAAATTTTAAATTCGTTTTATAAAGTATTTTATTTCAACAAGTTTATTGTATTATAAATCTTTACTCTTTGTGTTACGGATCTTAAGTGTTATATTTAAATGTTTTCCTTACGAGTTACATCTGTTGATTGATTGATTTATTTTCGTTCTTTTTATTGAATGAGAGAAAATATAATAACATTTCTTTCTTATTCTTTATCAACATTTCCTAAAGTTATTAACGTTTCTTTATCTTTTTGTTCGGCCCGGTTTCATTGTTCATATTATAGCACGATGTATTGTCTTTTGATATTACTTGATGGCTTTTGTAAAGCAAAAACATATTTAAAAATGTGATACCATGTTGATATTCAGAATATTATTATGATAAATGAATGTGGTATTTTCTATATTGACATTATAAAATAAGTGAGTGGTTCAGTAGTAACATCTGGAACTCGAAAAGAAGCAAATCTATCCAATATATAAAAGTATATCAAGATACAAATTCAATCAAAAATTAAAGTAGGAAATATCGGAAAATGTTGAGCCGCATCTGTTGATGACAGAAGAATAAAATGAGCCTGCGTCCTGTCATATTGGTAGCGAGTCTTCCTCGTGATATGGATATCCCGGGTTCGAGTCCAGGTTCATATATAAATATATAAAGAGACAAATTCAATCACAAAATAAAGGAAATAGCTGAAAAAAGGTGCAAAGAATCTGTTGATGACAGAAGAATCAAATGAGCCTGCGTCCTGGAATTTTAGTATCGAGTTTTCCCCGTTACCCGGGTTAGAGTTCCGGTTCGGGCATGGTTGTTCTGCGTTCTATCTGACAGGTGTGTGAATGTGCTCTCTCTGTAAAAAGAAGCTGTTCAAGCAAATGTTAGGTGTGAGTGGAAAAAGTCGTACTCTTGATTCTTGTTGGCGCTACAACAAAACAAAAGTCCCTTATTAGGCTTAAATAGCTGACTACCTCAGAGAGCTTGTCCATGGCAAGTGCCATAAGAAAGAAAAACAACATAAAAATGATTATCTGGGAGATAGAAGAAGGTTGTCAGTGGCCACCAGAAGTCAATTGAATGACGATTGAATTTATGACAGTTCAAGAACAATCAGGAGAGAATTATTAGATGTTGGACTAAGAGGTAGAATTCAATAAAAAAAACCCTTATCTCAATTTACAGCGATGTATTAAAAGATAACAGTGGCCAACGGAACGCATTAATTGGACAGGTAAAAGGTCACAAGTTATATGGATTAAAGAAACATAGATATTGTTATTCGATAGCGAATGTATGTAAGATATAAAATTGCCGACTTACATCCAGACTTCATTCAGGCAACTATGAAGAACTCTGAATTAGGATCTGGATGCTGGTATTCTGGCACAGAGGTAGCGCATCTTCCTCGCATTCTAGGAGTCCCATGTTCGAGTCCCAGTTTGGGCATGGTTGTTCTTCTGTGTGCTGTCTGTGAGATGTGTGACTGTGTCCCCCTGTAAAAAGGAGCTATGCAAGCGAATGTGGTGAGTGTGTAGCTAAGTCGTACTCTTGGCACTAGTTGGCGCTACTTCAAAAACAAGAGACGCTGCTTTCGGTTTAAATATGCTGCTGTGTCAGCTGAGGGCTTGTCCAATATGGCAAGAGTCATAAGTAACAACAGAAACAGGATTTGGATGCATGTCAGCAGATGATATTGGTCCCCTTCATGTTATCGATGGGACATTAAAGACTAGAAAAATCGTTGATACTATTCTACACCCAACATTTACACTTTTCACTAATGATATATTTCATAACAACACATCATTTATTTTTCAGCTGGTTTCAATTCCTTGCCACACAGAAAAATTATCACTATTGTGGTTAATTGTAAAGATTGGTCGCCTCTAAATTTTTTTGAATGCTCTCCTATAAGATTATTATTTTCTTTCCATCACATGAAGTTATCACTTGTTATTAGTGCCTTGCATGAGTTGGTACACTGTAGTTACAGAATATAGATATTTGATTGATAGGTGAAAATCCAACATTCTTACTGAATTGTAGAGAAAGTATATATTTTGGAAGATACTTTTTAGTCCAATTTATGGCAAATTTGTTAAGGAATCACGGTGGTAATCCCAAGATCAAATGATGACTTTTACAGATTTAAACCATCTGATTTATATGCAAGTAAAAGTGAAAATAGACAAATAGTTGTCTACGGATTGATTCATTTTAAAATTTGATAAGAGTCTACATTTTAAATTCCAAACCTCTGCGCCAAATTTTATGTATTTAGCCCTTTACGTTTTGTGGTTTACGAGCTTCCTTGTACACACATAGCTCCAAAATGGATTTAATTCAAAATTTGATAGAAATCTCAGAATTTGGTGTTTTGATCAAGTACCAAAATTTAGGTCTTTAGATAAAATCATATTTGAATTATTGTGTTTACAAACAAGTAAACATAATAGCAAATATATGTACCGGCAATCTGGCGCAAAGGTAGCGCTGCTTTTTCGTGATACGGGCATCCTGGGGATGAGGCCGGGTTTGAGCATGGTTGTTCTTCTGTGTTCTGTCTGTGAGGCTTGAGAATTTTCTCCCCCCCCTTCTAAAAAGGGGCTGTTCAAGGGAATGTGATGAGTCTGTAGCTAAAGTCGTACTCTTGACCCTTAGTCGACACTACTTCAAAACAAGAGTCGCTTATTTCGGCTTAAATCCGTTGATGCATCAGAGGGCTTGTCCATGGAAAGTGCCATTAGTAACAACAACAACAAATATATGTTTCTCTGACTCAAAGCAGTATGAAACTAAAAAAATTCGTCAAAATTTAATTGTTTAATTGTTTTGACGATTACTTTGTTTTTGTTTGTTTTAAAATAGGAAATATTAAGATTCAGTATTTTATAAACACTTTATTGAAGTAACCAGTAACATGTTTCATAAGCGATAATTTGCATAAACTAAACATTGCCGAAACTATTGTTACCATTGTTTAAAGGAACTAGTTTACAATATTTATACTCATAGAATACTTTTTTTGAGAAATTTAGAAAATCCAAATTTGAAATATACACTTATTTCATTTCCAAAATAACTCATTTTCACTTTTCTTATTTTCAAAATTATTGCAATGATAAAAATTATTGTAAGAAATACCTTCACCTGATTATTATAGCTATCAACCAATGCTTGATACCATCATCAAAGCTTTCTTACACAATGCGAGCTTCATTCCAGTGATGGTCCACCAAGATATAGAGGAAGAGTCGTAACAGGAGGTTTTATCATTCCTCTCGGGCTGATCATTCCCAATCTTTTCCGGCCACCCCCTATTCTCGGATTGCTCACGACCATAAACTCATACTTCCTCCATTTCTTTTCTTTCCCTTGCGAAGCTGATTAAGCCCGCGAGGAAGGTTGATAGCTTTAGACAATCACATTACTCCACATGAAGACTGAAGGGTGTTGGAAAAGGTAAGTTGCTGGAAATTGGTAGATATCCATTGGAAATGTTGGGGGGGGGGTGGAGTGTATTTTGTATTGCCATTTATAATACACTCATATATAGAAACTTATTCATTTCTCAAGCTGAATATAATTAAAAACGGATTTATTGACATTCTTAAGGGAATATTTATAACTTTAAATGTGCAGGAAAGTTAGTATAAATGTCACGATGCAATAGTTATTCTTTGCCACTTTTATCGATTAGATTGATTTTGAGTTAAAGTTAAAACATTATCTGTAGTTTGTTTGATATAAATTGAAAATAAATTATGCAAAATTGTTTGTTAACAGCTTATGAATAAGGAATTAGAGCTGCAGTTACTGGGGTCTTTTCAATCTTATTATCATGGCATATCATGATATTGTTTTGTAGATGTTTTTCTGGCGTCAACAGAAATCCGTAGGTTAAAAATAAAAGTTTTATTATCTTCACGAGCATCTACAAAAGATCAGCTTTTAATAACGTGATGCCATCTCATTTACAAAAGCTCTGATTTTTTAAAAAAGTTAATGACAACAGCAAATAAAACCGAGAAAATGTCATTTTGAGCACATAACTACATGAAATGAAATAAACAGGAAATGTGACGTTTTTTTTAAACAATAAATGCGAGACAAAGCTATTTTTGGATCGTTTGTAATACTAAAGTGACTCATTTGATGAAACCGTTAAAATGAATAAAAATATAATTTAACTTGCACGAGCACGTGGTGCTTGGCTGTTCAAGAAATGTTGTTCTGACATGATACGTTGAAATATGCATAGAAGATTTCATTTTAATCTTTTAAGAATATTTTTGTAGTCTTAATAGACTTACTTAAAAGAAACAAAATGAATCTATTTCACAACTATATATTTACTAGGGCATCAAATAAAGTATAATTTATAAATGATCAAGTGCAATTATTTATATTTTATTAGATGAAATAATGAATCTGGGCAAAATAAAGGATGAAATGATAATTAGATAATGAATTAAAAATATCTCAATTTTGTCAAAAACTTTTTTGATCCATTACAGAAATATAGTTATTCCATGAAAATAACAATTCAGTTAGCATTTACAAAAAGTGTCAATAATGTATCATCATTAGAAATAATGCCGATAACATTAGAAGTTATAAATTCAGTTTTAAACACATTTTTCATAGTTTTAAAAATAATATCTCAAAAATAATTTCTATAAATAAAAGAAAAAGTCACAGACCATTGAAAACTTTCATAGATAAATCGGAAGGAATAAACTTCCTAACTATTTATTTTTCTTATATTATCTTTTATTAAAATGTTTATAATATTATCTTTTCTAATATTATAATTTTATTTTTCTAATATTATCTTCTTTCTTTGAGTTTGTAAAACATTTAATACTACATAATCCGACAAAAGCAATTGTCTTAAATATATGTGTTAAATATTATCTCAAATACAATAATAATATTAAGGTTTTAAAATAGCATACGAGGTAGCATTTATTATCGTCTCAGAACATGATGTTGGTTTTGGTATGAAGATTTTCCGTAGGTGAAAAAATGGAACTTTATTACATGTACGCGTATCACAAAAAAACGCAGCTTTTAATAACCTATTGTCAATGCATTTACAAAAGCTCTGATTAAAACAAATAATTTTATGACTAAAGTAAATAAAACCGAGATAAATGCCATTTTGAGAACGTGATTATATGAATTGAAATAAAATGGAAATGTGATATTTTTTATACAAAAAAATGAGAGACAAAGTTTTTTTTTATCGTTTGCAATACGCAAGTAACTAATTCAATGAAACAATTAAAATGAATAAAAATATTTAACTTGCACGAGCACGTGGTGCTTGGCAGGTCAAGAAATGATGCTCTGACATGATACATTGAAGTATGCAAATCAGATTTCCTTTTAATCATTATATTTACCTTTCTATTCCGTAATTTTTTAACTTATAGTACTATTCTTTCAATGTTCAAACTACTTACAAGAGGTTGCACATATCGAATATAGTTTCTAACTTCTCAAATTCTGAATATATTTCTCTTTTTTTGTTGCTAATAATAAATTCTGCTTTTTTTCTTTCAATTCCCAGTAAAAGAAATAAATAAAACTTAACCAGCCAAGGAAGCTGCATATTAATCCTAACAAATTAATACCACTCTTATTCTCTTTAGCATTAGATGTTTTAATAAATATATAATTCATATTTAGTTTGAATGAGAATGAAGTTATTTAAAAAAATTAATTGATTAGATGAGATTACTTTATTACATCTCAGAAATCTGGGAATATTTTTCATTTCAAAAACATTTAAATGCCATTGGAATTTTGCAGGGTGGGTTACTTGAATGAAAGTGATATACAATTTTCAGTACACAAATCTACGTCTGGGATAAATTATCTTATATCTTCAATACTTCCCAAACCCATTTCATCTAACACGATAAAATAAATCTTTGTTGCAAAGAGCATAAATTCTGAAATTTTCGACATTTTAAAACAACGCGTTCCTACTCTTATTAATTACAAACACGGAAAGCATAAACAACTCATTTTTCAAACAAACCATTTCTCAAAAATTTCATTTTGTTTGTACATTTCGAGCTCACGTATTTGGTTTCCTTTTTTAAGGAAAAAAAAACAATTTTTATGCCGTGCATCAGCAGAAATATTCTTTCGGTATTGAATCAACTTCTAGTCCATTTTTCCGAATTCGTTTATTTTTTTTTCTGTTATTATATACATTTTTTTTTTCATTCGTTTCTCCAAACTTTCGAAAACTTTCACATTGTGGCCATTATTTCACACAATAAGCTGCTCTGTCCTTTTTTCCCTCTCAAATATTAGTCCCGATAAATAAATAGAGGAAAAGTTTTTCTTTTCCGCTGAAGCATTTCTACAAAAACGAACTCTCCTCTCTGATCCTTTTAAGAAATGCGAAAAATATCGTAACAGAAGAAAGGACAAGGAAGGAAATTCTTCGCTCATTCATTTTTCACTTTCACTTTGTTGAACTGAAATGTACTTTGAGAAGAATATGAAAGAAAATATTTAAAAGGAAAAGTTGCATGGAGGAAAAGGAACGCTTTGGTGTTGATCTTTGCCTTCTGAAAAGAAAGGCTTAGCGTCAAGTTATAACAAACGTAATCATCACATATAGAATTTCCCCCACTGCCTTTTAATTCTTTCAAATAAAGAACCAACTGATAAAGAGCCAAATATATTTATTTCTATTAATCTAATTTATTAGAAGGATGGGCTGGGTTCATTGCTTATTTGTGAGTTAATTTCATGATGCATATTTAGTTTCTAAATTGTTGCATGTTGTTCAGTGTGATAGCTTTTTGGTGAGTTGTTCAAGCGTTCAAGTACAATTTCGTTACACAAATTTAGTTTGTAAATTATTTCGTGTTACCCAGGATGAAAATGTTTCAGTGAGTTGTTTAGTTTTTCTCGAACAATTTCAGAAGGTATACCCCTTTTCTCATTTTTTGTATTATCTAGAATGATAGATTTTTTTCTCAGTTGTGTTATGCTTTCCCTGATATTCACGGGAATAAAAAGATGTAAAAGATGAATTGTTTATGTGATTCTGGTTTTTGGTTATAAGGAATCAAACATCCATTTTTTTGTGTAATTTCAAAGTGTGGGATATATGTGGTATTTCAGAGATCATACTTATCAACTAATATGCTGAAAAATTACAAATTAAACAGCATCATTTTCAGACAAAACCACTTCGTTTCTTTACAGAAATTAAAGGAAATAAAATGGATATGATATGACACATGGAAATGCAATTTATGTTTACTAATCACCTGATAATATTGAGAGCATGCTAATCACGTGACTAAAGTTCAAAATTGCGAAAAAGAACACATTGACAAACAAACCATTTGGTTTCTGTAAAGCTGATCCTTAACCCCTTAACTGGTTTATTTTCTTTGCTGGCTAATAAGATGACACCTTCTATTTTAGGAATATTATCTTATTTTGTTTCAAAAGGAAATCCATTGAATGTATGACTTATCTCTGTATTCGAAGTAATTTTCATATTGAATTATAATCATTATGAGTGGTTTATTTTTTAGCTTACAGCTATCAAAATTTAATAAACTGATTGAATAAACTTCATTGAATGAGTCACTAAACCGGGCAAACCTGCTAAGGGGTTAGTAGAAATAAAAATGGTTTTATTTGAAGTATCAAGCTACTAATTATATTTTTATTTAATATTTTAGCAGAAAATAAGCAGACATGTTTAAATTGACAATTTTATTTATTTTCTGAATTTGAAGGATAAGGGGACATTCATTTCGAACCACATATTACAAAAATGCATGCGTATATTTAGCTTAAAATTACATAAATTTATTTTCCGATATTCACTTAAACAATCGATGAAAATAGTAAAACGAAATAATACTTATTTCTCCATAATATTAGGATTACGCTTTGACTGGACATCTGATACATTCTGAATACTTTCCAGTTAATTTAGGTCTTATTACCCAATGCATACATTGAAATGAAAAAAAAGATGATATCAAACTGGGCAGCTTCATTGTTGCAAGAAAATTCGTGGAAAAGTACCAGGTGGAATGTCCTGCAGGATATGTAAATCCCTACATTTGACACTAATCCTACAACAAACAAATTTCAGGAATCTTTCGCCACATCCATCATAATTGATCAACGGATCGAAAGAGTAGCAGGCACCCGATTAACACATCCAGCATGGTGCCGCAATCAGTCATTTCTTTTGACGTATCAGGATTTTTTTAAGTTCCCTGTAATTCCAATCATGACAATTACTGGCGCAGAGTGATGACTAGAAACAACAGCAGCAAAACCATTAACACGAATGCTACTTTGTTACATTCCGTGCTGGGAATTCAAACGAAAATCTGAATAAATATTCGTGGTTTATTTATTACAGGCTTCTGTTGTTTTGCATGCTGGTGTCACTGAACTTCTTGTGCCTAAATAACTCGGAAAATGAATTCTCATGCATTCTGCATTGGTTTCAATGTCTAATAAATATGTTCATTTTAAATATGTTGTCAATACTATTATAATTGTAACATTTTAAATGTATTTAATAATTTGAAAGATTTATAATAATTATGGTATCTAATTAACTACAATAAAATAATATTATTCCTCATTAACTTTTCTTTTTTTCAGGTTTTCTTTTGAAAAGTATTGTTTCTGAATTGGGAAAAATGGTATATATTCGAATGAAATTGGAAAATTGGAGTTTGATAGAGTATGTTCGTAAATGTAAATATAATTTCAGTTAAATTATAATTAAAATTATAACTCCATTAGAGTTAATAAGAATTCACTAGACATTGTCTTTTATAGTATATTAGTTTTGAAGAAAATATCTATGTTTGTAATTAAAATAATTCCATAAAAGAAATAAATAAAATACATGAACATGCTTAAAACTCTACGTATAACTTGATTTGAATTATAATTAAGAATTTTTCTTTGCGAGTGTTAATAAAGCTTTACTAAACTTGTTTTAAAAATCATACTAGATGTGATAAAGCTAAGTTTACATTTAAAAAATTCTTAAAACAATTTAAGAAATTTATTAATGGGTACGAACTAAATTAATATTTCAAATATTTATTTAACATTTTAATTAGCAATATAATTAAAAACAATATGCATGTGTCTATGTTTTATTAAATTAGCTTATTAAGGTCAAAATAATAATAATTGAATTATTATATTATTAATAATAATTAATTGATTTAAAAAGTAATTAAAACTTTAAGTTACCATGTCAGTTCAAAATGGCTTTCTTATAAGCAAATATCATAAAAACAAATCAGAAATTAAAAAAAAAATATTCAGATGGAATAGTTTAAACAATTTTATTTGTTAAACATTTAATCTAATTAAGTACTTTAACGTTTTAGTGAATAGTATGCCTTTCCTATTTTATATAACTCTTGAAATTTTTATTTCTTTACTGTATTTAAGCAGGAAACATTGGCATATATTTACGCTAAAATTAATTTTATATTTTTCTGTCTAATCTTCCATAATTTTCATTTGCAATTAACGACCATGGAATTGAACCCAAACCTAAAGCATGAGGAACTCACTGTTTATAAAAACAAGCATGGTTGTTATAAGGGAGAACTACAATATTACTCAAGAAACTAGCAAAAAATCTACATAGCGATTTGCTTACCAAATATTTTCCATTATTTTGTTATATGGCCAATCAATAATTTAAACACATTTTCAATAGTAGTAAAATCATACACGAGATAATTTTTTTTTATATTCGAGAGAGACATGAGTAACCTTCGAAAACTTATTATGCTATTCAAATACAATATTTTCCTGATTCTTGAATGTGATGCCAAATAAGCAAGTGCTATTTCTCTATCAATAATTGGGAAAAATGTCGATAAAATCTTGAAGAGTATCATTAATGAGTTTTTTAATTCTAATCTTTGATTTTAAGCCCTTTTTTAATAACCTTTATTTGTAAAAGTGTAAGTAAAAACATCTTATTATAAGAAACTATCATTATATACGTTTAGTTAAAAATATAATAGAACCATTGATGCAATTCTAAAATGTTACTTCACAAGTCCAATCCAATTCGACCACTATGATGCGTTTGGATATGTGTGATTCTCTTAAAATGGTGTTATTACAGCATTATTGTTTCAGAATTAATTACAATACTGTTAGATGTGTTTATTTGTGAGAAACAGATAAAGTATGATTTACATCATCATAACATCAACATTTTTATTTATTAAATTAAAGTATTAATTGCAAACACATTTTCAATAAATAAATTTAATATTAATCGTTTCAAATCTAATTTGTTAAAACTTGTAATCAAAGGAAGACGCAATACAGACGAACTATTTTATTGCAAATAGATTTTAGTGATTATTATTTATTACTAAAAATATAAATGAACGAGAAGAAAAATAATTTTTAATATATATTTTTTTAATTTTTAGGTCAAATTCATATTGTTAAATCATTGTATAATTATTTTATTTTATCACCACATTTCAATTAAGTTGGGAACTAAAGAATGCAAATATATCCATAAATATTCCATTAAACAAGCTTAGATGATGATTAATTTTAAAGGAGATAATTTTAATAAATGATACTTTTGACACTTCTTGAATATAAATTACTTGATCTCTTAATTATAACTCAAGATATGAAGAATAATTCCCGAGAGTAACATCAATCCATTGATGAAATGTGTCAGTCCTTTGTCTAAAGCAGTGTATCAAGAACAAAATTTGTATCATAAATTTTATATAATAATGATTTATAATTTATTTAGACCATACTCAAGTACAGGTTTCTTACTATCATAATTCGCAAGAAAATTTGTTTATACGATATTCAAATCTCAATAATCCAAATTAAAACATATTTGAATTGAAATGTTCACTTTTTTATAGTAAAATAATATATATGATATTATATTAATAATATATTCCCTTTTTATATGTTCACTTTTTCAATGTTCACTTTTTTATAGTAAAACAATTTATAAGTTATTATATTAATGATATATAAGATGAATCAAATATAAGACAGGAAAAAATTAGAATATTTTTAGTCTTTCTACAGATTTTTTATTATAGTTGTAGTAGGAAGGAAATTCAAGAAATTATTGAAATTGCTTTAAAGTTTTTATTAAAGCTGGAAATATGTAATTCTAATAGGATATTTCTTTTTTTGTGAATATAGCCCAGAATAAGAAAACTTCGAATACCCATGACAACTTTTAAAAACTTTATTTTTAATTATTTTTTTATATCTTTTATTCAGAATTACTTTTTGAGAATATTTAATTTATTTATAAATTATTTATTATTAAATTTATTTCTAAGTAAAACCTAGTAGCAATATTTTTTAGGTGAATTTTAAAGGAATGCATATTTTCAATAATTAAACAAGTGTTCATTCAAATCTTTATATTTATATATATGAATTTTTTTTCATTCTCCTATATAATGTTGAAATACAACATGACAATTCTATAAATATTTAAAAATGTCACAAATAATGCCAGTAAAAATTTCTGTTGAGATTCTTTTCGCATTTACAAACATCTGCTCCTGAACATTTCAAAAATATTCTTTAGAAAAGTTACTTCTTGAAAAATAATTTATTATCGCTTTATATTATCCATCCTATCTAAACATGACGAAAGCGTATCACATTTTTATATCGTACTTCAATTTGATGCATTAATTAAGAGTTGATACCCATTGCTTAACTTCAACAATCGCACATGGTTCTAGTTGATGGATTTTGGCGAAGTTTGCCTCAAGGCATAGGTTATTGATAGGAAACCATTGTATTATATGCATTTAAACATCATGCGAATAATTGGATGTCTCAATTGTTTTGGAAGGGGTGCAAAGTTTTCCACTCTAATCTAATCCCTATAAAATTTAAAGAATTCGTTCTTCTATTCTTTATTATTTTTTTTCATAAATTGAAAGATGTTAGTATTGGCTGTACTTATATTAACAGAGTTCATAGATGATACTGCATCAGCTATCTTTGAATGAAATTGATTGAATGATATTCTGTTTGAATATGATCTTTGGTTTTTAAGAGTTTTATTATTATTTAAAAAAATCCTCGAATTCAAAGAGAAAAGAAATTCAAAGAAATTCGAATATTCAATCTGAAAAATGCATTATAAAAGTATTTTACGCTTATTTCCTGCTAGGTGTTTCTGTGTTTATTAGCTTTTCCATCGCCTAATTTGCTTAAAGAATGTCTAAAGTAATGTGTAATTTTTAAAGTAATCATTTTGTATTCATTAAAATTTTAAAAACCTTATAAAAATGCATGTCTTTATAATTTATTCTGAAGTATATATTTAATTAGTTAGTTTAAAGAACAGTTATAATTTATTTACCAAGTTCCATATTTCATGACAAAATAAATAAGAACACACAAGAAATATACGACACTCACTTAGAGCACAACCTTATACTGACTCCCAAGAAGGATTTTGAGAAATATACCCTATTGATAGTAAGGTAACTGTATCTGTTATGTAAAAAAGGGTAGGCGAGTTATGTAACCGTTAAATTCTCAAATTCTCAGAATTGAAAGGCAATAAAATTGGTTCGAATTTTCTTTTGTATAAATCTTCACTGGAAATTATATTCACGATTATATTTAAAACATTTCATTTGAGTTTAAGTTATTTTTCTGAGAAAAAAGAAAATAAATAAGTTTACCCTTTTTGATAGCAAATTACTTTAAAAAAATCAAGTCCAATATAAACCGATAAATACTTCCCAATAATCCCATTAATAGGAGATAATCTACCATTTTCACTAAACTACAACAATCTTCTCTTCAATTAAATTCTATTATCTTTTACCACTTACCATTCTTCAAACTAGGTTATATCTGCTGAAATATGTCACAAGACAGTTGAAATTATGCTACACAAATTACTCAAATTCATCACAAATACATAATGGTTCATATGCAGGTGATCTCAAAAAATAAATAAATATCAAAATTTGGAGATCATATTAGTTTTTTCAGAAAACCGTTTTATTAAAATAAACAACAGAAAACACATTCCATTTAGAATTTTATCCTACTTATTCAGAACTCCGAATAATATTAATATTATACATAACTATTAAACTTAATGACGTCCTGGCATAGGGGGTAGCTCGTCTTCTTCGTGATCTTTGCGTTCCGGGTTGGAACGCAAGGATCACGAAGAAGACGAGATTGTCCTTCTGTGTTCTATCTGTAAGGTGAAGAATTGTTCTTCTGTGTTCTATCTGTAATGTGAAGAATTGTTCTTCTGTGATCTATCTGTAATGTGAAGATTTGCTCTTCTGTGTTCTATCTGTGATGTGAAGAATTGTTCTTCTGAGTTCTATCTGTAAGGTGAAGAATTGTTCTTCTGTGTTCTATCTGTAAGGTGAAGAATTGTTCTTCTGTGTTCTATCTGTAATGTGAAGATTTGATCTTCTGTGATCTATCTGTAATGTGAAGATTTGTTCTTCTGTGTTCT
>JAOUZG010041683.1:394664-409554 GCA_026289955.1 Argiope argentata
TCATCTATTTTAAAATTACTAAATAAGTTTTCAACGTGTATTATTCAACTTAATATATTTTATCCATGTAATTAATTCAAAAATTAAATAACATTTAATAAAATTTATTGTTTTATAAAAAAATTTAAAAATTAATATTATGTATATGAGTTTATATTTTTTGAGCATTCAAATAATATTTATTCTTATTAATAAATGGTTGTTACTCAGCTAATTGTAAAATTAATAAATATTTGTCATCATATATTATTCAACTTAATACATCTTTCCAATAATTAATTCCAAAATTAATAACATTTAATTTTTTAAAGGAAAGAAATTAATTTATTACATACGAGTTTACACTTTCTGAGCATTCAAATAATTTATATACTCATTACCAAATATTTATAACTCAGCTGATTGTAAAATTAATAAATATTTATCAACATGTATTTTTCAGCTTAATAGTTTTTATCCACTAATTAATTCCAAAATTAAATAACATTTAATATTTTTTTTAATTTCACAAAAAATGAAAGATTTAATTCAATATATACGAGTGTGCATTTTCTGAGCATTCAAATAATTTATATTCTTATTACCAAATATTTATTTCTCAGATGAATGTAAAATTAATAAATATTTATCAACATGTATTATTCAGCTTAATACTTTTTATCCAATAATTAATTCCAAATTTTTAACATTTAATAAAATTTATTGTTTTACAAAAAAAAAATGAAAGATATAATTCAATATATAAGATTGCACATTTTCTGATCATTCAAATAATCTTTATTCTCCTCAATAAATGCTTGTTACTTCACTCATTGTAAAATTAATATATATTTATCAACATGTATTATTCGGCTTAATGCATCTTTCCAGTAATGAATTCCAAAATTAAATAACTAATAAAACGAATTGTTTTTTTAAATGAAGGAATTAATTCAATTTATACTATCATTCATTTTCTTATTATTCAAATAATTTCTATTTTCATTACCAAATGTTTATTTTTCAGCTGATTATAAATTAATAAATATTTATCAAAATATATTATTCAGTTTAACATTTTTTATCCAATAATTAATTCCAAAATTAAATATCATATAACATTTTTTTTTTAAATTTTGCAACAAATGAAAGATTTAATTCAATATACACAAGCGTACATTTTCTGAGCATTCAAATAATTTTTTTTCTCATTACCAAATATTTATTGCTCAACTGATTGAAAAATTAATAAATATTTATCAACATGTATTATTCTGTTTAATACTTTTTATCCAATAATTAATTCCAAAATTAAATAGCATTTAATAAAATTTATTGTTTTACAAAAATAAAAGATTTAATTCAATCTATACGAGAGTACATTTTCTGAGCGTTCAAATAATTTATATCCCCATTAATAAATATTTGTTACTCAGCTCATTGCTGATTTTGATCAGCCGACGATAGAGAGAGAGAGAATAAAAAGCACATACCACTGGTGAATTGAAGTGTTGCCAAGAAAAAAGACATAAATAAAATCCATATGTAAGTCACGGAAGTACTTTAGAGAAGCGGACAACTTCAGCGACTCAATTGACACGACGGTTAAAAGGACACATGTTCTGGACATGTTATTAAGGGATAAGAGCTCGGGGCCTTGTCACCTTTTATACGCTAAGAACACGAATAACAACATCAATAATAGCAAATACGCGGTATGTCAATATCAGCTGCGTATTATCGAGTGCAATAAAAATAATAATTTTTCCTAAAAGCGTTTCTCCGATTGATGTTTGGATTTTCGATTCGCTCTTTGATATTCAAGCTTTTGTTAGTATTTCCTTTAGTTATTGTTAGTACCCTCTTTTTGTTAGTATTAACTTTTCTTGTAAGAAATTGAATAAATTGTTTGAGCAAAGAGCTTCAAAGTTATATAATATCATAGATTTATAAACTATGTAAAAATCAATTGTAAAACTTTGCCGGAACATTAAATTTGACTGCAGAATTATATCATTTATTATAATTTTAAATAGAAAATGCGCAATTTTAATCTAAATATAGAAAAATATGGACATTTGTTAGCACATATAGCTCTTGTATTTGACAACATTTTATTATTCAAATCCATAGCAAATTTTACCGTTATGAAATACCCTATTCAATAATATTTTTATGAGATTTTTTAGGGGTTGAATAAAACAGTAATTATATTTTTTTCAAATTTAGTTTAACTCATTAATTTTTATGTCGCTTCAATCAATTTTAAATTCATAGCATAATTTTGTACACATTTTTTATGTAATAATATTTCGTTTTATTTATTATACATAAAAATGGCATTATCATTTATAAAACTAATTTTACCTATAAATGGGAATACTTTGAGATATAAGTTTTTTAATAGCAGTGCAATTTGAATGGAAAATTTGATTTTTAGCAATATATATTTTTCAAAATCCAACGACTCCTTTAAATCCTTTTTTGCTTTGGGCGAAAGTATCTATTAATTTATCATAGATGAATTCAACCAAATCTATGCAACTGAAATATTAAAAAGAATAATTATATGTCCTTTTGCTAAAACTGATTTGTTTTATTTAATTAATTAATATATATTTTTTTTTCTTTTTACTAAATAGTAACGTTATTGAATTCTGTTCCACTGCAGCTAGAAATAAATCGAATCTTACTTGAAAACTTTCAAAACATTCGAAGAATTTAACTAAAATAATATTTTAATTCCGATAGAGTTAAAAGCTTTATATATTGGTACTTAAGTAATAGACATTCGAAGCCAAATGTCTAGTAATTCATTGGAGGCGGATTCAAATTTGGCGATAAACTACCAACGCTAACAAAATCAACAAAATGTCGGAAGACAGTTTAGGTTTGAATAATTTTTTAAAAAATAATTGCATTTTTTGCCATTATTGGTGGTTTAGCAAATCATTGGTGACGCCTTCAAATTTAACAATAAAGATAGACGGACTAATACTAAGTAAATATATCTCTTTAGAGGAAACATTAGAAGCTGTTCTAGTTCAAATATGTCCGTGACATTTTTTCTTCAGTTCTTAAATAGTAATTTTTTTAAATATTTTTAAAAGTTGTTTATGTATTCAGAATGGTAAATGCAATCATATTTTGTATTCAGAAAGGCATTTTAAATTTCTATAAAATAGTTATATATTTAATATTTCTCTAATTGGTAATTAATATACTTTCCTATGAAATAATATTTTCAGTTTTCAGTTTCCAGTTGTTTTTTAAATTTCGTTTCAAATTTCTATAAACAATCATGCATTATTTACTATTTCTTAAAAGTTTATAAATGTTTCTTCCTTAGGAAATATATATAATGCATTTATTCCATGAATAGTCATGACAATGCTATTTAAATAAAGCCGAACACTCTATGTTCGCATAATTTGCACAATTCAGTGATGTTATTTTTAGAAAATAATAAACATATCTTTAAAAAGTTAATAAGCTTTATTGCATATTATATACAAAGTAGATATAAATTAATTTTTCTCTTTTTTATTCAATCTACAACTAAAACTAATAAAGAAAACAGAGAATATTAGTTTATAAATGTTATAAGTGGATTAAGAATTTCTTAATACATGGTTATTAATGAAAAAATGTTTAGTTTAATTACTTGGTCAGTATATCTGTAAACATAGACCAGGATTAATGAAACAATTATTTCATACTGTATACCGTTTACTGAGAGATATGCATTTTTTTTAATCGGATATTAATGGATTTTTGTCTAATCTATTTAGGAGATTATTTTAATTCATATGTTGTTTTAAATCAACCAACATTTTGTTGATTAATTAAATTTATTCTGTGAAATCTCACAGGTAAATTATAAAATTTCGTAAATGCATTTTATTACTTAGAGATTAACAGAAATTAGCACAATTATTTTCTTACCACAGTGATATTTTGCATTTTGAAATTACAGATAACATTCTTAACTAAGATTTTATTCATGCTTTTGTTTTCAGAATTTATCTATATATTTTATATAATGCATACGATTTAAATGTGGATGATTCTGAATAGGACAAATATTTTACAGGGAATCTTTATAATAAACTTTAAAAAAACCTGGTATTACAGCTTTTTTTTACCAATATTTCATTTTACCATCAATAATGTTAATAAAAGATTAAATTGAAATCTGCTATTCTTATTTGAATATATCACGGCAGAACATAATTTCTTGAAAGGTCAAGAACCACGTTTTCGTGCCAGTTAAATTATATTTTCATTGAATTTAATTGTTTCATTGAATAAGCCCCTTTGATCCTTTTTGTATATTAAGAATGTAAGCTAGCGTTTGGAAAAAAATATTTTGATAGCTTCATTCGTTTGCTCAATATCAGCGATTTTTATTGCCATTAGGAGGCCACCACCACTTGCTTCCCATTTAGACAGCTGCAGTATAAAACAGTTTCGTTTTCCTTCAAACGCTACCAGTGAGCCTTATTCCTAATTTTGATTTTATGTTGTTTCATCTTTGGCAGTTGTTAAAAACTACTAATTTATACTTTCTATTGTCTGTTTTTGTTTTTTTATTCGTTCGTCATACATTTCGTATTCTAATTGATGGTTTCATTTTATTTGAAATTAAATACAAAAATAGTTTTATTCAGTGTTAAAATTGAAATGTGCTCTATTTTAAATTACATTTTTTTGTTTTCTTTCTCTGAGTTTTGTTTTAAAAAGAATTTAATAAGTTTTCTCTATCAAAATTCTAACGGTAATCAAAAAAAATCTGAAAATGCTAAGATAGATGGGCAAAGAAATTCTTTGATTCACAACCAAGCAGCTCTAATGACATTTGGGAAGCTTCTACAAAATGTAATGAACCTGAAATAGTGAATTCACCATCTAAGTTGTGTATAATGGTTACAGTGTTCTATGCAATCACTTTAGTATTCTTCGTTGAAGAATGCTCCTTGTCATTAATGTCAGGAAAAATTTCTTCAAATCCTTTAAATCCTTTTTCATCAAAAATGTGTCTATTGTGTGGTAAATATTTGGTTCTGCATTTACTAGTATTCTTACCAAAATAATATAAATCTATGGATGTATATATTTCATAAAATAGACAATTATTTTAATAAACATGAATATTTAACAAATTTAAGTTATTTCAATTATGTTTCTGGTCTGTAGGGATCATTTAAATATATTTTTAGTTTTTTTTTCTCAAAATGGAATTTTATGATGCTGTACTAATTTTCAAATACTCTATGCGCTTTCTATTCTTAGTTACAACTCTGAAACTTTTCTCAAAGGCTGAATGAACATATAATAATATAATTTTGCATTTATGTATGAATTATGTGGCTTATATTTTTTCATTGAAGACCTTAAGTAATATTACAGCATTTATTTTTTAAAATTTTTCAAAGAAAGTCAATAATAGTAAGTTTTAAAGGGAAAATCATATTTTCAATTATTTGAAGCAAGCAAAATATTTTTTAGAATTAAAAAATGTATCTGAAATAATGGAAATATTTCATTTATAATATATTTTAATGCGCATGGAACGTTTTGAAATTTTACAGTATTTTCCTTTTTTTTCAATTTTTTACCAACAAAATCAAAAAGTTATCAATGAATTTTGCTGAATTTTTTTGTTGTATTAGATTGATAGAATGGAATTACCATGAAAATGTCAAAACAATATCTCAAAAAAGGAGAAACTTTGATTTCAACGTCCATTATACCCTTAATATGGCAAAGAAAACTTTGTCTCACATTTATTGTTTAAAAAATATCACATTTTCTATATATTTCATTTCATATAATCACGTGCTCAAAATTCTAGGTTATATTTGCTGTAGTAATTAACTTATTTTTTAACCAGTGCTTTTGTAAATGCACTAACAACGCGTTATTTAAAGCTGATTTTTTCATGCTTGTGCAGAAAATGAAATTTCAATTTTTCTCTCAAGTTTTTTTGTTGACCCCATAAACCTCATCCCAAACACAACACCATGTTCTGACATGATAAAAAAAGAACCTTTATTTAAAATAGAGCATACTTAAGCTATAAATTTTTCCAACTCCCTTTCCCATTAGTAATATTTTATCCTCTTTGATAACAAATCTGTTTTCCCCGACTTTAAAACATGATAAATAATTTTAGCTACGGTGTTTCAAGCGCATTTGAACTCTATTTCACATATGGCTGACTTTATTACAGCTTCGAGACTTAACCAAGCTGTTCTTTTTATGGAAAAGTCAGGAAAAGGTTAAATAAAAATATAGTGCAAAAGGAATTCAGTCTTGGATCTGGTGCAGATCAATCATATTGCTTCGTATCCGTATGACGCTGTTTTTTCCCTTAGGCCTGGAAATAATTAATGAAGCGTAGAAGTGAGTTTTTAGACTTCATTCTTAACTCACACACGTAGCAGCAAGTTCAAGAAATAAAAATATAAAAAAATCATGGGTCGGTAGATGAACTTTTCTTTTAGATAAATAAAAATATTTGGTCTCTTACATGTAAAAGAAGGAGAAGTATGATGGGAATTGCTGAAATATGTGAGCAAACCTGATGTAAATAATCAATAGGTTTGCGAGTTTTGGTGGACGTGGAGTTAGGATCAATGTTTTTTTCATGGTGTTTTTTTCCACCCTTGAAGCATCTAATTAATCATTTCTAGGGTTTATTTTGGAATTAAAGTCAAGTATTTTGTAAACTTTAATTTGTTCTTGTATTTGAAAACTTTCGGGATATATTTCTTATTTGTTTCAAACAAATAAAAGTAGAATAATATCTTAATTTTTTTTAAAAAAATACATTGTTAGTTTTATTGTATAGAATTAAATAAAAATCTACTGGTTGAAAATATTTAATATAGTAAAAAACCAGATCCTTAAATCCTTAAAGAGCATTAGAACTTAAGGTTTAAGTTGCTAAAAATAAATGCGAAAAATGTTTAAAAACCAAATTTAAATCATTTTTTTTTCTTTTGGAGATTAAAATTCTAAAATCATAAAGAAAAACATTTTTGTTATATTTAGATGAAAAATTGTTGTTAACTAAAGGAATTAAATTATTTCTTTTCCGCTTTGTGACTAAGAAAAAAAGTACTATCTATCTTTTGGTATCTATTACTATCTTTTTGGTACGTAAAATGAAATAATGTAGGGTTTTCCTTTAAAAAAAGAATAGTTTCTGTTGATATGATTGGGTTTCTTTTATCCCGTGGTTTTAGTGAGATATTCATTTTGTAAAGTTTCAACATGGAATGGAAAATAAGAAAAAAAAAACACTACAAAATGTTTCAATTATATTACATTTTATCTTTGGAATTCTTTTTCTATAAGCTTAGTGAATTTTCGGCAAAGAATAAAATTAAGAATCATATAGCTATAAGGAACTCTTTAAAGAAACTAAATCTTTTTTTCCAGACTTTAAAAATATAAGAAAATATGCACAGCTTTGCAATTATTCCTAAGCATTATTTGTATTTTTCTTATCTTTTTAGGAACATTTAAAATAGTTTTCACAAATTATTATTATTGTTGATGAAATCTTATTATTGTATTAGTTTTTTACATTTTAATTCCACATGAAAAAAAATCATTATAATCTAGGCAGATTCCACAAACCAAATTAATCATCTCTTTAAGGATTTCAAACTAATTATCCTGCAAGAATGACAAACAAGAAAAAAAAATAGAGAACAAGATAATGAAAAAGTTTTACAGAAATACAATTTGATTCTATTTATTAAATTAAAAAAATACTAAACTATACTTAGGATTAAAATTGTATGCATATTTTATAATATTAATTATACATATCTTATAATTTTAAAAATAAAATTATATAAGTCTTGCTTATTTTTTAATTAACTAAACTATAAATAAAAATAAGCAAGACTTATATAAATTTATCCTAAAAATTATAAGATATGTATTCATAAACATAATTTGAGCACTATTATGCAATCCCAAAAAATAAAAAAATGTATGATGTGTTAAAGGTTAAAGAATTTCTTCCTGAGCTTTATAGTTTCATTAAAATAATGTTCCATAATATTTTTCATAATTGGAGATTATATATATATAAAGTTTTATCATTGATATGTTCTTTGTTATTAGAACGTTTAATCCCTCGAAATTAAAATTTAATAAATTACATTTTTCATATTTTATTTAAACGATATGAAAAGTTAATTTAAAGAGAAAGCGAATTCGAAAAAGTAATTTAATGATGACATTTTATTGCTGTACTAAATTGTTAAGTAATTTCAATTATTTCTTACATTTTCGTTTTTATTAGAAAAGCAGTATCATGGGATATTGAATTATTTTATTATTAAATTTGAAATTATGAAACTTTTTATGCATAATATAAAACTTTAATTCAGTTAAATCCTTAATTGATAATCAGGTCATGAAAATATTTAATTTTACATTGCATTGAAAGTAAAAATATGCAGACTTTTCCCGATATGATATGTTAATATTAAATTTAAAAAAACTCGCATGATAATAAATAATCACATATTTATTTATGATACCTTCAATAAAATATAAACATCCAAGAAATCATAAATTATAATAATAATACTTTTAGGGCTAAAAATGGCCACTGCTTACAAAGAGATTTCATATCAATTATTATTATAAATAATACTTGTCATGAAATAAAATTTCGACAAAATAAACATAAGTGAATTGATGTCTCAAGAATTTAAATTTTTGTTTGGGTATTCTTTCTTTTTTATTATTTCCCCTATTCAGTAGAATATTTAATTAATAAATAATATGAGTCCTTAAAATGACAACTTTTTTTTAATATCATAAAAGTCCATAAAATGATATTCTAATTTTTTTCCTTAATCTTTTGAAAACATTGGTGAATAAAAATAATTCATATGTGTTAAATATGAAAAGATGATTCATCCTATTAAAAACAATCTTGATGGCCTGCAATCCTCATTTATAATAGAAATTGTGGGGTTGACTACGTACTGTTGTTGAACGGAGTTAATAGTGAGAGGGTTAAACTTCATTTCCTCTCTGAAATTGCCATTTCAAAATCCACTCTCAGATGTTCCTTGATGAGTTTTAGGAACACACAATCTAATTTCATGATGATTCATTTTTATAATTAGGCTTTGAACCTGAAGCTCTAATTCAAAGCTGTGACCATTAATGGTAACTGATTGTGTGTAATTGCTCAAAAGTCAGGAATTGTTTTTACGAGCTCTGTTTTTGATATTGTAATAAGCGGTTGATTTTCATTTTTTTCATAAATATTTAAATATTTATTTTAATAACAAATTATATTTTTTCTATAAAAATAATAAAGCAAAATGTTAAAAAAAATATCTCATATTTTAAATAATTTCCATCCAAATTTCAATTCAGCTTAAATAGAATCAGTAAATTTGCATAAAATTTCTTTCCTAAAATTGTATCCTTGCTATAAAGCAAATTGAAACAAATACTTTTACATCCATACATGATTTGATTAATCAGCATAAAATATATTTATATTAGTTAGTTCTTTTTGTTTTATAATAATTTATGAAATTCTGAGCCAACTCTGAATTTCAAGTAAATTAATAAATTCTATGCACTGAAAGTGAATTTGGTCATTTGAATAAGCTAACTAATTTATATAGTTCAGTTACAAGATGTATCAAAATATAAAATATTGAATAAAAAATATCTTAACTATAAAATTTTGAAAATATGAAATATCTTTCATATTGAATAAATGAAGCATATTTTGACAAATTGTAATTAATTGGAAATAATTGGCTACAAAGCAATTATTATCTTTAAATTCGGACGCAAATGAAGAGTATCAAAATGAATATTTACATGAAAAGAAAAAAATTCAAGTTTAATTTATCGCTTGAGGTTTTATGTATAGTTGATGTAAACAGTGGGTCACAGATTCCGGACACGTAGCAACTAAATAACTCAATAATTAAGAGGCTAAATTATTTTAAAGCTTTTCTTTTCTTTTCAACTCCAATATATTACTAATAATATCAGAATAAAAATATTCTAGGAACGTCCATGTTTTTTAAAATTATTATTACAAAAGATTTTCTGATACAATATTCACAATTCATACAATTTGAAAATTAAACTAATTTTTATTATATAATATTTCATATATCGAAATTTATCAAAACTTTTTTTAAAGCTGCCATTTCAAAAATAAGCAAATTTTGTATCTTTTTAAAATTATAAATATGACATTATAAATCTTGAAACTAAATGTTTCCCAGAAGAATACAAAATAGAGTAATTTTTGTGTGTTAAAAGGAGCATTTTACAGACAAATAAAAAACAATATATATTTCCACGCTGCATATTTATTTGAACAGTGAGAAGGAAATCATTATTATTGCATACATCGATAAATTTCAAAATAATTAATCTTCTTTAAAGGGAATCGTAAACTTCTTTAACTTAATGATAAAAAATTAAAATGCCTGTTTATGCGTAATAGAATGAAAATTATTTATTTCAAACGAAAATAAATTTTCAAGAATTTGTAATTAACTTATTTCCTTCGATGAATTGAAAATACGATTTAAAGTGCTCTAAAGGTAACTGATTCAAAATTATTCTTATATCATAGGGAAAAATATATTATAGGGAAGCCATACATGAAAACACATAATTTACTAAAATACTTAAAGTAAAAAAGAAATGAATGTTACTCTATGAAGTGAAAATCGATCATAAGAAATAAAATATTTTCATCCCAAGAAATCAATGGACATTATTTTTTTAAAAAAATTCAACACTTCATTTAATGGAGACGACTGATTTCATACAAATCTTACTTTATTAATTTAAATTTCTGAATAGCCTTTCAGAATGTGTCAAAATATTTAATTCATTAATATAAGGAATGAAAATACATTTATATAAATATCAAAGGAATATTCATTACTTTATTTCATGTAAACAAGATTTAAACTTTCTCGTAGATTTATTCTGAAAATGCAACTTAAAAAAATCTATAAATAAACGAATTAATCCAACAAATAAATTACTTCCAACATTAAGTTTAAATTATAATGTTATCTAAATAATTAATATGTATTCTTGAAATTTATTAATAATTGCTTCAATGGATGCTTACAAATCAAAATAAAATATTTCCTTAAAAACTTTATCAATTTTGAATGGTAATTCAAACTATGTCAATTATTTTGTTAATCTTTATATCCCTATATCTTAGTTCAGTTACATACAATAATTATAACTAATTTACATTTTACAAACTATTTTTATGCTATAAGATATTATATCTTTGTTTTTTGAAATGTTAATTAAATTTCAAGAGCTGGCCAATGAAATCATACAGTGTATTTTTTATAATCACTTAAATGAGACTAATGCAATTTTTGCAGTAAACTTTCATTTATTTTTATAATAATAAAAGTAATTAAAAACGCTTAGAAAAATATATAATTTTTCATCGAAAAAGTATATCGTATAAAATATATTTTATTGTACAGTAAAAAAATAACATCAAAGTGGACTAAGATATCTTAATATGATATCATGATTTTAAAGATTGTTTGTCAACTAATTCTTTCAAATTTATTGAGATAGAATTATTTTATAATTGATTGTTAATATTGATTCAGAATATGTGTTTGGGAATGATGAGCATCTTGCAAAAATAAAAATAAAAGTTATGAAAAATTATATTTTAATGCAATAAATGCTCAAAAGTATCGAATGTTTAATTTTTCCTAAAAAATTAAACCTCAGAAATGATATTTAACATTACAATTTTCAAGTCAAATAAAAACACTTAATTTCTTACTTTTAAATTATGAATTACAAAAAAAAATACATGAACATCATATCCAAATAAAATAAATTGAATACCTAGGACCAGTTTTTTGATGTTATAAAATTCTAAATTAAAAAAAAACATTTAAATTTGATGTACTCAAAATAAATTTAATTCTGGGTGGATAAACTCCTCTAGAATAATAAATGAGCCAAGGATTTGAAAGGAAGAGATGTTTTCACGGGTCAATCTTTCCAACTTTTGGCAATGTAGAAGTTATATTTATATGCACAGAATCCGAATGTAATTAAGTAAATATATGTAATAAATAATTATTTTATCTTTTGGAAGTCATATCAATTATAATTCAGAAAATTATCTTTATACCGAATTCTGAGGTATAAAATGAAAAAAAAATTCAATTGAAATTCATTTATGTTGATAGTTTAAAATTCTAAACTCTAATATAATTCTAGAGAACAGAATATATTTACAGATTAAATTTTGATACGTATTTATTAACTTTATAACTTGCTATGTTCTATTCTATATAATCAATGTAACATCTTATTTTTTATTTCCTTTTCTTGTGTGTGTGTGTGTGTGAATATTCGAACGGATTAAAATCGTTTCTCTACAATTTAATTTTAAATATTTCTTTTCAAATATCTTTAAAAAATGTTTAACATTTTTAAAAACAGTATTACTAAACAATAATATTGGTTTTTAAAGTATTAATTTTAAAGATTTTCTTGCATTAAAAGCACTTAAACGTTTCTTTTACTATCTAAAGGGATTTTGCATAATGCAATTGGAATTAAGTAGAGCATATTATTGAATATTCACAACAAGTTATACAAAAGACGAATTAAAATTTGGACAAAGATAAATTTATGTTCTGTGTAGGATTCTAAAATCTTTCGGATGCATTACGTTCAGTGTACGTTAAGTGTGTCTAATATTTTGCTTTTTTATAATTAAATACCTTCTGTAATAATTCTTTGATACTATTTATAATAAATATTTTTGAACATGAGATTTTAAATGAACTTAACTGATCCACATCAACCCTTGAAGAATTGTACAATGTTTTTGAAACCTTGAATTTTTTTAATTATATTTATTATAATGATGTGCATTGAAAAATTATTAGAAACAAATAATTTTTCAATGCACATCAGCAAATGAATAATGCAAAATCTTTATGCTTAAGCTTTAAATATTTTTTAGTGAAAATAAGCAATTAGATTTTAAGAATTTTTCTGCGTGAATTTTTACTGCTTTTATTGTAAATAAGCAAGTTATTAAATTTTAAAAAAAGCCTTAATTCTTAAATTTTAAACATTTTTTAGGGTAAATAAGCAAATGATTAAATTTTAAGAATTTTTATGCATAAATTTAAAATAAGTTTTGTGTAAAAAAATGCAATCGATTAAATTTTAAGCGCAATTAATCGTTTCCTAATAAAAATACCAGAAAGAAATCATTTTGGTAGAAAATTAACAATTTACTTGCTTTTTTTGAATAATGGTAGAAAAAAACTATATTATTTTTATACCCATTACTTGAAGACAAAATAACAGACATTTACTTAAAATATTTTTTTTTCCATAGTATATTTATAAAGGAATTAATAATGTTTCTTTGCATAATAATGTTTCTTTGCAAGTTTCTCGAATTTTAATAAACGATGCATTCAAATGTTATCTTTGAAAAGATATTGAATAATACTGGTGATGATTCCTCAATTTCGCTTCTTTTAAACTAATTAATAATCTTAAAATAAAATTTGTTTGCTAAAATCTGACTTCAAGAGATAGAAATCATTATCAAGAGCTTGATTCCTTACTTTAAAAAAATGGATCCCAAAAGTGGCAAAATATTCTTTTATTGACGAAACTCTTAAGTCCTAGCTATTATAGGACTGTTCTTTTTTTAAGCATTTCATTAATTATTTTCATCACTTTTTAGAGAAAAAGTAATGATATTTCTAAAGAAAATCGAGGCAATATAAAATAGCAATTACAAATTATTTTAGACAATTTAATGATCTCTGTAATCGAAAGAAAGATTGATATATATTATTTAAGATTTTCACGATGAACTTCACGCTGAAGACGTTAAGAAACAGAAACAATTTTGCTTCATTCATTTTTTAAAAAGAAGTTTCATTGTAAATCTCATTTACTCCAAAAAATTGTCTTGAAGTAAATGAAACAATCTTTTCCGTGAATGTCCAATGTATGAAATAACATAATTTTCTTTAATCAAATTTGAATGGAAAAAGATGTGGTGAACATTTTAAGAGTTAATTGCTTTATGAATTGATCCGAATGTACATTTCAAAACTAATGTATTAAATTAGAAATTCCATTTGCATTTTGGATTCTAGAATTTGCTTTAGATAAACATACGATGCGCTAATCATTTCATTTGAATCGTTTTTCTTTAATTAAAGTGGAAAAAATGAAACATTGGAAATATTCTACTTACTTGATTTAATTTCAAGTACTGCATTAAATCTTTAATACTGAAAGGCATGCATCATTTAATGGATTTTTGCTGAACATTGCTTTTTTGCATTTGGAACATTTATTAATGATTCAGACAATTTATCAAAGATTGAAATAAGTTAATAAGCATTTCCATAAATTTTCGTATGGAAAATAAATATCTTTAATCTAATTCAACTTCCTAGAATTTATCCCTTTTTTTTGCTCTGTTAATTAATATACGCGGTATAGTATTATTAATGATCTTCTGATTTAATGCGAGGGAATTATTCATGTAAGGAACTTAAAATACATCATTCATTTCTTCTTACGTAAAAGAGCTTTACCAAATTCCTTATTTCTTTAAAAATATATATTTAGGTTTATCTCTAATATTTCTTTATTCATCAGCCTAAAGTAAATCAAATTATATACTTTGATTTTAATTTTAATTGAAACAAATGGTATCAAATACTCCAACTACTGCAACAAAATGTTAATTTAAACGTGTACATTGTTTGATAATTTCAAATAATATAGTTAGAAACTGATAATGCATCATTTGATTAAAAAAATATTATTGAAATTCTATATTCCA
>JAOUZG010041683.1:419554-436039 GCA_026289955.1 Argiope argentata
TTAGAGTTTTTTTAACAAAATATATGCTACTTTTTTGAATTTGTCTATTTGTTTAGTGTTCTTACTTATTATTTCCCTTCTAAATTTATATAATAACAGTGAATTAATGTCGACAGTTTTCAAGTTTTCTTTTCATAGCTAGTATACTTGGTTAACAGATTTAGCTTTAAACTTATTAAAGCTTAATTATTTGACTCATAGTACAACTTTGTATGTAACAGAAATTTGTATTACGGATATTAAACTGATACCTATATTTTGAATGAATTGATATAGGTTTCTGAACTAATAAATCGGTTATAGATTTAATAATTCTTTGTTTATTATCAATTATAATTGTTAGGGTTATTATATATTGTTATTTCCCGAAAAATTAAAATACCCAGGAAATTAAAAATTCAGTTTCCATAATTCTACAGCTTAAATAATTTCTTTTAAAATATTTTAGCCAACTTTTATTCATCTCCGTACTAAGTAGTTCAAAAATGTGAGGACGACGACAATATAACAGGAGGCTTATTAAAATTTTAATTAATGCTAGTGGGTTGATACTAATTTTTTATATATATTTCTTCAAAAAACATATAATTTATATAAAAATATACAATTTGAGGTTTACTATACTTAAATATCTTCAATATATCTTCTATTATCAATAATCCTGGTAATTTGTTGGAAAGAAGTAATAATTTAGAATATATCACAGAATAATATTTTCAAGAATGGAGAGAAAAATAATATTTCAATTATAATCAATATAATTACATAAAAATATATAAAAAATCAAATGCAAAAATCTATTTTTTATTGAAATGTAGTCCAGTTGGCGAAAATAATATAATAATACAGTATATTTTGGATGAAAAGCATTCTAAGTAGATCAAACTGTGTAAACAAACGGTATTCATTGGATAATAAATAGCATTTTCGTTCATGTACAAATCATCAACATTCTTTCGACTCTGAATTTGACCTATTTAATATCTCTCAGGATCCAAAAATAATCATATTTTTAGCGCTGGCATAAGACATTATCATGGCTGCCTGAAATTTGATTGTCACTTGCTCTCTGAATTGAAAAGTATACTTTCTGCAATAAGGCAGACCTCCAAAATTTAATATTTAAAGATACATATTGAGTATAATTTCACTGACAAGTGCTCTCTTTCTTGAACAATATGTATTCCTGAGTTTATCACTTGAAAGAATAAAATTTTTCAAATACATTTTGTATTTTCCTTAAAAATATTGCTTAGACTCGATCCAATAACAATTTGTAATATAATGAAATTCGTAAACAAGTTTGAAAAAATTGTTTCTTTAAAGTGATTCACCGAGTTCGTACTTCAACCTTAGTAGTAACGGTTACAATGACGATCAGAGTCTATGAAAGCGGTAATGGAATTTATTCTAAAATTTGAAAAATTCATAACACATACTATCATTTTCGCCAAATGTTATCTTTCAATCTTAAAATGTTATTTCAGAAATTCTGGTGATAAGGGAATATCTGGATGCGAAATCTCATGAAATTTCAGGCGGGTAAGTCTACTGCATTCTACGATTTGTAAACTTTTGATTCTGATCTTCTCATGGTTTCATATGGATTGATCATTGCATATATTCAAAGTGCTTTATTGTTGCAGTGCCCATGCAAATGCAAAATGTGAGGAAAGAAAGTCTCAGACATTGTCAAAGACTAGGAGCACCCTTACCATCAGCTTTTCACAGAAAGATGTTTGGAACTGCCTCATAGAGGTTGAGCTTCTACTTTATTCTTCTTTTATACAGCTGACCACCTCACGGCCATTTACCGTAGCACTATCGACAGGATTTGTTGTGATCCACTGCTAAGATTGGACTTCTACCTGTTGGTCAATGGGAGATATTTTATTTTGCTCCTACCATCCAATGGTAAACTATAGGAAAGGCATTCCCCTATTCTCCACCTGGAGATGCACCCACTAGGGGGAATTACACTCTCACCCAAGGATTTATTACGATTGAATTTTTATAATGAATTGCTCATCCATTACATAACAGTTATCTTTTATGCGTCCAAGTAACTTATATGATGCATTTTTTGCTGACTCATAATAAAAATTTATAAGACTTTATGCACTGAAACGAATTAAATTCCCTTGGTGTAACATGGCTCCAAATGACTAATATCCTGTAATAACAAGCACTTTCAAATTTTGTCTCTCATTTTTATTTTTATCCAAAAGTAATGAACTTAAAAGTTAAGAAGTGTTAGTTATGAATCAATGTCTAAAAGTTACACCATTCTCCAATTTTTACAGACGTATGTTGTGAATGGTATCATGTGGACACAAATGGGTTTGTCCCACATGGCCTTTTATCATACATTTAATACACACAAGGCTTTGGTGATAAATTGATAGTCTGCCTTTCTTTTTTTTGGAGACGTAATAACATTGTAGCTTTATGTGTTCTCTTCATTCCCATTTTAAGACATTATTTGACTCTGGAACAATTACTTTAACTATCTCTTCCTGTCCCACCAATTTTTTATAGTGAACCACCGTTTCAGTACCATATATCCTAATATGGGCCTTAACCCAATCCAACGCTATCCACTTGTTAATTTTTATACGTTTTATTTTTTTTATCATCCATATCTCCCTATTACAATTGGGAGATGGTTGTATGGCTTGTAAGAGTGATAGAGAATATGAAAAAAAAATATCGGCAGGAAGGTCAGATTTTAATATGTAATTGTAGCATTTGGCTTCTATGTTTGAAAGAGCCTGAAATAATTAAATTTATAAATGATATTACAATGGATAATATCATGTTTTAATACTTTTTGGAGGCAAAATTCTTGGAGTGATTTTTACGCAGGTGATAAAAATAAAAGAATAAAAAAGAATAAAAATAATAATTTTGTTTCTACAAGTAGTGTTTTCTTAAAAAGATTAAATTATTAGGAGATAAGATTCTTTAAAGCAAAAATTATGTAATTATCTTTACAAAGCGGCAAGTAAAAGAAAATTCTGATAATTTATGAGCTGAATAAACGTAAGATTTGAAAGTAATTAGGCAGTTTTTTTAAAAGACATAATAACCATTATTAGGTAAAAATAAAATGAATATATCAGAGGTGTTGCTATCTATTATAAAAAAGTTTATATAAGAGTACATTATATACTAAATACTTAAAAGAATTTTTTTAATTTAAAAAGAAACTAACCAACTTTAAATAAAGACATATATCTTGAAAGACGAAAAAAAATTAACAGGTTTTCCAACATTTTTTGAATTAAATTCTCTACGGTGCTATATTTTAATAATTTTTCTTAAAAAACTAGTATTTTATAGAATTATTTTAACTTTTTTTCACCATCTGCATAATTTATAAACAAAATCCTTCGTCGTATATCGTAAAAAGAAAAGTATGGTTGTAATAAGCAAATTCATAATCCCATAACCATCGTGAAATCTTGAATTCTTTGGGGAAAATAATCCCATTCGAAATGTTATTATTACAATTATCTCATTTTTATTATTGTGACAGTAATTAATTTCTAATCTACATCTTTTTGAATATATAGAGTCTTAGCATTCTACAGAAATTTTGAAACTCTTATTTCGAACAATAATATGATTTTATGTAGCAAAAAATTACAAAGTATTTTCTTTTAGGAATGGTTTGATTAAAAAATTTACAAGGAAATCTCACTGCTTACTTCGTTTAAAATAAATATCTTACAAAGAATTTAACATTTTATCAAATATTAAAAAATATTTAAAAAGCTATTTATAAAAATAATTTCAGAAATAATTTTTAATCATAAGTTTTTGACTGTCTTATTTGTATTGATTTAACTGAAGAATTAGGAATTGCTGTTTATAAGTACAATAGAAAAATTCCTTTTTTAAAAAATACAGGAATAAAATCCGAAAAAAAGGTGCCAAATTTTTTTCCTTCATTCTAAAACAATATTGAAATTACCGAGAGAAAAGCTGCATTACAAATATTCATTTTGTTAATGTAATAAAAAACGCTTATTTAGAAAGTTATTCAAAAAGCCTGAAATACGCTTTTAATATTTCTATTTATAATTCAAAAAAATAATTAATTTTAATAAAATAATTAATGGAAGCAAAGTATTTGTACTCAGAGAGTTTGTTACTTAAAATAAAATGAGCCCCTAAATTGAAATAACAAACAATTTTTAGAGCAATATAAAACATCGTTTAAATTAGAGTAAGCGCATAACGATAAATTTTTAAATATATTGATTATCGTAATATATATAAAAAATTAAATGCATCTTTAATCTAAGTATAATCATTATTCTAAGAAGAATTTACTTCTTGCTAATAAATTGAAAGTCGACAATTTCTATATAAATAAGTAATAATTAAGATAAAATTGTATTTCTTATGGATTTTCTTTTTCGTAGCGATTTTTTATCCTTTTATTAAGAAAAAACTTCTTGTCTAAACTTTACATCATAGTAAATAATTTAAGCAGTGATACACCAAACATATTTGCAATATATTCTAGTTAGGGTTGTGTTTATTACAGCTTAAAAGCAAAACCAAACTGCTTTTTTTTTCGAGGCTAAAAGTGAGTTTAAAAGAAATAAATAAAAATACAGCTCTCTACAAAATACAGTCTTGGTCAAGCCTAAATCAATCATACTACTTCGTATCCGCATGACTCTGCTTTTTTTCCCTTAGGCTCTAAAATAATTAATGAAGCGTAGAAGTGAGTTTTTAGACTTCATTCTTAACTCACACACGTAGTAGTCTGTTCAACAAATAATAAAATTTAAAAATAAAGGTTAGCAGATGAAGTTTTCGCCAAGATAAATAAAAAAAGTGGTGTTTGCTCTTACATGTAAAAGAAGGGGAAGTATGATGGGAATTGTTGGAAGTTGTGAGCGAATCTGATGTAAATAATCAATGGGGCTGAGAATTTTGGTGCACGAGAAGTTAGGATAAGAACTTCTTACTAGGTTGTTTTTTTCTCGGTGTATGATCTTTATAATTAATCATATAGTTTTATTTTGGGGTTTGGGTTTAGGCGAAGTTTCATCTTTCTGTTACTTTTTTATGTGAACAAATTTTTTTGTCTACTTTAAAGGGAAGATGATGCTGTTTATTTAACAATTTGTTTTTTTGTTTTTTGAACTAAAATTATTTTGTTGACCTGATTCTATTTGTAAGACAAGTTCATCAGTTTTCGATGGATTTTAAATGAATTAACGGTTAAAATATTTAATAAGGTTCTCTTAGTAGCACTGTAAATTTTTAATATTATTATTTTCTGTGCTATATTCACTATTTTTTAAAAAAATAAATTCGATGTAAACTATAAATGTTAATTGTTTATAAAGATTATAACTGACAAAAAATAATCAACATAGAATCTTATTTATAATAAAACGTTCTTAGAATTTTATTAAAAACAATAGTGCAATTACAATTGAAAGTGTTTTAGCACTTTTCCGTACAGAATTTCTTTCTTCACATTTCAGAGTTAATTTCAAAACACTGGTGAAAAAAATTATGAACAAATTATTTTTCAAATACGTATTAGAAAAATTTCTTATAAATAAGTATTATTTTTAACTTGAAAATGTTATCTTGAATATGGTATACTAATTATTATTCAATAGTCTTGTCTTGAAGTAATTAATAATTCATTGTATCTCTCTTTCTTACATCTTCATTTTGATTTTTATAGATATAAAGTATGAAATAGTAATTGATTTAATTTAAAATTTAGACGAATGCATTCCAAAGAAAGGCAATAATAATAATAATAATGGACATTAATTAATTATTTAATGAAAGATATGTAGCTTTTTAATGTCTTTAAATATTTAATAATATATATTAACTAAAAATTATAATAAACATTTAAAGAATAATATTTAGGACTATTCAAAAGCTGGTAAATTTCATTTAAAGTCCATAAATATAAAAAAAGATGAAATAAGATTATAAATTTTACTTTTTGCGTCTTTTCAAAGATAACTATATTTGAGAATTCGAAAAATTCTAACCTTAGAAAATCTTCAAAAGGTTTTTATTCCACTGTTGAAACATTTTAATCCTCTTATATTTTAATGGATTTTTAAAATAATGGACATATAAAAATGTAATTCCTCGAAAATCCTACAAAAGTTTTTATTTCAGACATTGTTGCTTATTTTTTACCTTTTTTACAAAATATATATGAGACATTTTTCTCTTTTATGCTATATGATTATTTTATTATTTAATGTATATTATTTTTATTAGTATATATTATTTTGGGATTTTTTTCTAGATTTCCGTATTTAAAAAACATTTTCAGCTCTTTGATTGCGACTTGTCCGATAATTAATTCATACATGATATATGTTGAAATGTATTACTGTTTTTTTATGAATATGTTATTTATAAGACTAGTTTGAATGAATTGGTACCAGTTGCTTAACTTATTTAACATGAAGAGTGTTTTAATAAACTTTTCGCTTTTTAAATTCTCTAACAGTTTACTTATTTTTTTTCTTTCTCCATCCTTATTTTCAGGGTAATAAAGCTTTTCAAAGGTAAATATATATAAAAATTTTCTAATTTAAAATACTTGAAATATGAAAGCCTATGGTTTTCAATTGCTTTTCTAACTATTCAAAAGTGATAAATTGAAGTTTAAATCAAATGCATGCTAATACTTAAAATAATTGGATAGTTTCTTGTTTTATCTCTATTTCGAAACAAGTTTTAATTATTATTTTATACAGTTGTTATACAGGAATTGCTCCTATACGTTAATCTTAAATGAGTAAACAACCCAATGAAACCAAATGATAATTTAAATAGAATGCATGCATTACATTGGAGCATTATACGACCTAGAATGATGTTGGAAAAAAATCGGTTGTCATAGCAACGGCGCTATTTACAGAGTTTAGAAATTTTCAAAAGTCAGCTATCTATATACTTTAAGTACGTGCGATATTTACAATAAGAAGCCAGCATAGAAATAAAATGCCTGTAAAGACTATACAATGAAAACAAAAGTGGCATTCTTTGGGTTCTGAAGTGCTTTTACACTGATGCCTTTATTCTCAACATACCTTCTATTCTAAATTTAACAAATTGAATCGCTCTTTGGATATCATAATATGCGTAGATTTCCCTCGAGGATATAACATACTGTCATAGCTAATATCATAAGCCTTCAAGAAAAGATATTTCCTGATATTTGATTTTTACATCTTGCTTTTAACCCTCTGATTTAAACAGCATACTTCACATAGTGAAGAAGCCTAAAAGTTAGTTTTTAGTTTTATGGCTCAAAGCTTTCTGTATATTCCTTAAAACTATTTTTTAGACTTGGGTCAAAGTTAATGTGAAGCAAAAGGGATTTTATAAAGAAATGCGAATAAACTATTTCACCATAGGTGATTTTCCGTTGCTTAAGAGGATGTTTCAGAAGTTCTCAAGGCGATTAGTAAAAAATGTTCAACAAATATAAAAGGAATTTCAAGCGAGCTTGATGTATTGGATTCTATAGTTTGCAAAATATCCATTATGTTTTTCACATATCTCCAACAGCATTCAACGTATTCAGGGAATCAAAGAAGATAATCGATAAATATGATCGGAACTAATAATTGATAATTAATATTATAATCAATAATTGATATAATCAATATTTTATAATCAATAATTGATATATACAATATTTTATAATCAATAATTGATATAATCTATATTTTATAATCAATAATTGATATAATCAATATTTTATAATCAATAATTGATGTGATAATTTTATAATCACATTCGTTATAAAGAGCCTATCAACATATTTAAGCATTCTATGATAATACATTATCCGACATCTGATAAAGCAAAGTTGAAGACCAACTCTCAATGATACTAAACAAATTCTGATGACTTGATGTTATTTTTGTCCAAAATTACTGCTTATAGAATAGAATAACAATCAATAAAATTTTGACTCTAACATTTTTGAAGAGATAATCATCAAAGTTTTGCAAATATGTATGTACACCGCTATTTCATGCATGCGGGCTTCCAAAACCTGGTGTATCTTTAAATTTTTTTACAAATTATATCAGACTATAAAAATTAAAGAAATTCAATATATTTTTTAATTAATATGTTTTTTAAATGCTATACAATTTGATATTAAACAGATCCCTCTTTCTATATGCCAGATGACTAATTATGAACTTTCTACTACATCCAAAATTTCATTGCGTATGAGAGTACACTCATCGAAAAAAAAACATATAAGTTTATTACATATTTAAACATATAAATTTCTACTTTATTATTGTTTTTCTTTCTTCTACTCTCTATTTTTGTTGCTCCCTTTATATGTGCCACCTAATCCATCCGTAAAGATAAAAATATTCAATCTATTTAAAATTATTCATTATTTAAGATCATATATCCCAGATAAAACAATTGCTGCTTCACAAAATTTTTGAAATTTCATCACTGTAAATAGAGCTGATAGAGTTGCATTGTGGTCATTCACATTATTTATGGGAGTATATGTTCATGAGAGTATACTGTCTTTTTATATATTAAATCAAAATTTTATTCTGTTTACTCAAATAATGTTCTTTCTAAAATATTAACTATTGATACGTTTACTGTGCGATCATTAAGTATTATGATTTAATATGAGTAGATGTAATTCTACTATTTTGTTTGATGGGTGCGAAGTTTATGTTATAATACCCAATAACCTTTAAATATTATCAATGAAATAAGCTATTAATAATACGTTTTTTTTCTTCAATTTTCTTCATATGTTTATATTTTTATTTTTCCAATGATTGCAGTACAGTCAAATATCAGTAATGCTTATTATAAATTTTCGATACTGCTACTCTCAATGGTGGAAGGGTAAAAAACTGTGCAAAAGAAGTAATGATTATTATAATAATTCATTACATTCTTTGATTCCATTTTAAAATTTTATTTTCTTTTTTGTAGGGGTAATATTTAAATCTTAAAAATAATTTTTTCTCTAATAAATGAATTATTTTTGATTATATTAATATAAATTTAATTAAATATTACAACATTTTTTGTGGTTCTCTAACAGAATTCTTCATCTTATTCTATCTTTACTATCTGATTAAGAAATATGAAATATAAACTTTTATCGTTTGTTTTAAACGCAGTAATTTCATTTATAATTTCTATAAACAATATTTTTGAGTAACCATATTATATTACTTCCATTTGTTTAGACAAAACACTTAAACGAGCTCGTTTGAATATGTATTAAAAATTTCCATGCAAACAGTTGATGGTATCGAATAGAGCAAAATATTTCAGTCTTAAATTGTAACTGAATTGGCTTGAAAGATTTTTCTCCTTCACTTGCGTTTAACAAAAATCAGTTCTTGTGCACTGGGCAAAAAGCCGAGATGCAATTGAATGGAATTTCTCGAAATGCACTTCACATTCTTATTTATTTTGCGATGTATTTTGCGTTTTTCCTTTTCTTTTGTCATTTTATAATTTCACGAATTCGTTCACTAAAAGTTGAAGGAAATAAAGTCACTACATTGGATTTTTAGTATCTTTCAATTTGGGATATTTTTTTCTTTGAATATTCAGGTGATTATGAATTTTATTAGCTGGTTTTAGAATTTAAATGTAAAATTTATTACAAATCATCTACCATAGTATATTCTACAACATTTACAAACATATATAAACTAATATTTCGATATGTAGTAAAAAATAATTATATTTTCTATGTTGTCTCTTTCTTCTTTTGTTCTTAACAAAACTTCATAGTTCAAAAGATCACAAAAATTACATCTAGATTTCATGATTGTTCCAACCTTTAATCATGTCATTATTCATCGTTTATTTTAAATATTTAAAAATTAATTTTTTTTTAATTTATAACTTTACTGCTGCGTGGAGAAAAACAAAAATTTTTCTGAAACATTATATATTTAATATTTATTAAACTTTGATATTTCAGTTTATTTTCTAATTTTAAGACAAAATAATATATTTAAATTGATAAGCAACTTTTATCGTCTTCAATGACTTCATATATTTTGCTTTATATTTCTTTCGTTTAAGAAGTTATAAATTAGTATATGATTATTTAGACCATGTCGAAATTTCTGGGTGAAATATTTTTGCAAGACTTTTTGGAGGAGTATTTTTAAAGGCCTTTATTGTCTAATTACTTGAAAGAAACTCTATAAAACTAAAAACAGCAAACCATTAAAATTTTAATCTTACTATAAAAAAGTTGTTATTTACACTTGGAAGTCACCACATTTCAATGCAAACTAGTTGCAAAGAATTTTTCATTTTAAAATCCTTCTTAATTCTTCATCGAAATTTTCATCTTAAATATAAATTTTGATCAACCTAATTATTAAGTTCTTAATGAACTTGCAGAGTGATACGTTAAATGGTTATATAAATTATAGGATAATTAATTGAATTATAAAAGATTATAAATATTACTTTTAAATATAATACATTTACATGTAATTACAAGCCTCGAAAGATAATTTAAAAGTTTCACGAAATCTTAATGTCTTTTATTTAAAAAAAATTAACTTAATGCAAACTTCCATTAAATACTACTTTTATACTTGTGTTAAAGCATCAAATAAAATAAATCCATTAAAATCTGGAATTTTGATTTTAATTATATTTGGTGGTGATAATTATAAGATAATTATAGGGAAGAAATTCTTTAAAAAATAACAATTTACCCTTCTATCATGGAACGTAATTGAAAAAGATCTTTTTTCTCTAATTTCTGAAAGAATGTATGGAACGAAATAAAATTGCTCTTAATGAATCATTTTGCAATAACAAAATAATTAATCAGAGGTATAACGACTAATTTAATTATATTTATGCAAGATAATATTTTCTTTACCTGATATTAATACGGGAAATTTGCGTTTTAAATATTAAATAATTTTTAACCATCACTCTGAAGTTTTTATAATCTTCTTTAAAAAATAATAATGATGATTTTTCATTTACTTCATGAAACTAATAGAAATAATCAGTTAATTTGAAATTCAACAAAATATGCGAATTAATATACCATCTATTCTTCTTTAATTAAACTATAGCCAATTTTGAAAGTTCACGCAATGGAATTTCATAGATAATAAATATTGAACAAATGACAGTGAATTTCTTAGCCATGAATGCAATAGAGATAATACACCAAAATAATTAAAAAAAATATACATACGTAATATTCTCTTTATGAATATATCATTTCATGATACTTAAAAAAAAACAGGTATTTTCAAAATTCCAGTAGTAAAGAAATGTTTAAACAGGTCTTCTTTCCTAAGGTTGGAATCAAACTATTCCTAACGAAACAAAATCGAACAGCTCCAAAATTAATTGATAAAGAATAAAACGAAATCTTCTATGTGTATTTATATGCATCATGTCAGGACATAACTTCTTGAACAGCCAAGCACCACGTGCTATTGCAATTTTTTTTTTTCATTTTGATTGTTTAATTGAATTAGTAACTTCTGTATTAAAAATTATCAAAAAATCTTTGTCTTGCATTTATTGTTTTAAAAAAAATATCACATTTCCTATTTATTTCATTTCATACAATCGCATTCTCAAAATGACATTTCTCTAGGTTTTATTTGAGGTAGTCAATAAGTTATTTCTTTTATCGGATATTTTGCAAATGCAATGGCAACGCGATATTAAAAGCTGATTTTTTGAGATGCTCTTGCAGATACTAAGATTTCAATTTTTCAACAACGGTTTTGTTTTCTCCTACATATTTTTGTTGATGACACAAACATAATTCCCCTTCGAAAAAAACAACAGCATCATTTTTTGACATGATCAAAATGCATTTTTTAAAATATCTTGAATTATTTACATTTATGTTACATTTTGCAATGGCAAAAAACAGCTATTAAAGTATTCAGAAAAATCAAAATATATTTTTCAATGTTCAAAACTATATTAATATTTATGCAATGTTTTATACGTGATTTAACTAGCCCTTTATATGTTATTGTTAATATAATAATGGCTCATTTCATTTCAGATCCTTAAATACATATTACATTTTGCCCAAAGAAAAATGCAGCAGTGCCTGTAATAATTTGGTATTTGCGTAATTTATATACTTTATTGAAAATAGTAAAATAAACGCTTAAATAGTTTTTCTTCTATTAAGGCCATAAAATAAACAAATTTTACAATTGGCTATAAGTGGTTATTAGTGACACTTGCCATTGCATATGCAAAATTATTATTGACACTTGGCTATTAGTGACTCTTGCCATAGGCAAACTTCAGATAGGCATAAATGAGTTTGAAGCATCTCTTGTTTTTGAAGTAGCATCAACTAGGGCCAAGAGTACGACTTAGCTACTCACTCATCACAACTGCTTGAGTAACCCTCTTTTTACAGGGGGTACAATTATACACCTTAGAGATAGAACACAGAAGAACAACCATACCCAAATCGGGACTCGAACCCGGGACAATCTGCCCCTATACCAGGATGCCGGTAGTTTTATAATTAATAGTTATATTTTATTATAAAAATATTTACCAAGCTAAAATGGATTATGAATTATAGTTATTAATAGCTGAGGCAACATTCGGACCTTTTACAGTCTGAGTAGGTTAAAATATTTTTGTTGAAATTTATTATAAGAACAAATGCTTTAAATCAGTTTCTTCAGATGAGATTTATTAGGTAACTGAATTCTCGAGCAAATGTTTTCTTTTTAATTTTATGCCAAAAGCTAATGATTTCATCATTTATTTCTTAGCCCTATCACAATTTTACGTCTAAGAAATTTATGCTAGTATACAGCGTGCTTATTACGTAATTAATGAAGAATGACATTAAATATTTCTTATCAAATGTATGTTTTTTTTTCAGAATTTCATAGTGGAAATTTATTATGAATGAATTTTTTATCCGAAACTTCAACTTAGAAAATTCATTTAGGAAAAGTTTCATTTTGTAATGAATAAGAAAAATTAATTTCTTATTCTTTAATTCAAAAGCAATGAAGGTGATTCATTTTGTTTACTGAATAAAATATGAAACTTTTGATTGAATTTCTACTGAAAATAATAAATTAGAATGGAATGAAGTTATGTTATTAAGAAGAGTGTTGATTTATCTTAATTTTTTTCAATATTAGAGAACTAAACAACTGAACTGCTATCAGATGTGTTAATCAGATTTTAATTAAATAATAAATGGATTGATTCTGATATTTAATTTCTAATTTCTAATGATTTTTTTTTCAATTGGGTTTACATTTTTACAAATTTTCATATGATAATTTTTTAAAAGATTGTTAATTCTCTAAATTTTATTTCATTGTGAATTTCATTTTCTGAAAGTTACTTCAATGCCTCCAATAATTTATGTAATTATAGTAATTAATCAAATATTGCGATTAAAGTTCTGAAATTATAGCCCTTAATTTGAAAATGTATTGAATTCTATGGTCTTTCTAATTAACTTCTAATTTTTTTTGCATTGGTTGTACCATAATGTATATCAATGTTTCATGTATTTTCAGTTCCTCTTGAAATCTGCCTCTAATCGGAACTTATTTGAAAAATTTTGGAAGGAATAAATTTTTTAGTAACAAATTAAATTGAAGATAATATGAAAAAAAGTTTAGCAACAGAATGACAGGAAGTTTTATGCGTGGAGATTAAAACAAAACGATAACATTGATTGTTTTAATAAATAAAATTGGCAAAATAATGATTATATATTATATATGTTTCATAGTTTCATGTAGTTATAGTTTTATGATTTTTCATTCTCTTATATAAAATCAAAATTTTTATAATTAAAATATTTCTTTTTTCTATAAGAAAATGCGATGATTAGTGCTATTCTCAATAAAAAATAATCTTGGATATTATATAAAGCAAATTATATTTACCAAGATCACTAATTTTTAAGAATAACTATGGTAAGTGCAATTTTAATAATGGTTTTTTTTCAAAGCCTTCATAATATTTATAATTACAAATTATCACATTCCAGATATTTAGATATTTATGAAAAATATGGGTTTTAATTAAGCTTTAATTAAGATGTTTCATAATTTATCAAAACAGTAATTCCAAAACCATGTAATTTGATTTATTGAAAATATTCATAAAAAATTATTTTCAATACGTTTCAACTAAAATTTTGAAGATGTCATAATTTTAATGACAAAAAATGTCCATATAAACAATTAATCCCTTCTAGGTATTCTTCTAAATATACCTGGGAATATATTTTGTAGTTTGCTTTTTAAAATCGTTATTTTAAACCTGTTTCAATCGGCTGTGAATTAGTGGGTAAATTATTGTAACTCCTATTGCTCTCATGTAAAAGAGTAATTAAATAATAATTATTTAAGTAAGTAAATTTCAATAATATTAATTAAGTAAGTAAAAAAGTAATATATTCTCTTTACTCTATGTTTGATATACAAAATTAGTTTGAAATTGACTTCGTGAGTATAAAGCAGAATAAAAGCTCTTAAATTAAATTAAATAATGTAATTATCAATTATATGTTGAAAAATAACATTTAATATATATTTTCTTAATAAATCATATTTAAATTAATATTCTTATTGATAATTAATTTTTTCGGTGGAATTTCTTTAGAAAGCACTATTCTAACATTTTATAGAACAAAACATTTCTTTAAAAATTCACTTTGATCCTAATAATGAAATCCTTAAAATACTAATTGAGATGAATTCAAAGAATCAATCTTCATTAAATTTAAACTGAACTTGTGCTTTAAAGTAGACTCCCTTGTTTTCATTAAAGAATCGATGTACCTTCAGGCGGAAAGTTTACTTACAATAATTCGAATTTTCCCTTGGGAATCGTACGTAACATTGATAGTTTAAAGTATTAACCAGAGAAAATAGAGGCTATTAATTGGATAGAAGTAAATTTAAGTTCAATTTAAGATACTTTTCATTCAGGACTAGGATATATAATTTTTATTTTCTTTATATGATTATACTTTATTCTCGAGGGAAAATTTCTAATTCTACGCTTGGCTTGCGATAAACTATTTCTTTTTTTTCTGTGATTGTACTTTATCCTCGAAAAAAACCTCTATTGTCACATGATAAACTATAGATTTTTAAATAATTTTTCAGTTGAAATGCAATACTTTTTTGATATTTTTTTTTTGAAATTGAGATTTTATAAATAAAGAACGTGAATTTTTTTTATTTGAAAAAATCGGTGTGAAGGGGGGGGGAAGAAATTTTCTAAAACAATTTATGTCACTTATTTTTATTTTCATCATGTAAAGAATGTAGTGATACAAAGGAATACATTTTTTATTATTAAAATATATGAATTCCAATGATTAGTCACATAAAGAAATAAAATTTCACTCTTCAATTATACAGTCTCTTCGTTTTCATCAAAGTGAATGTAAATGAATAAAATGTAATAGGTATACAATCCAGAACGGCTGCAATATGAAATTACATCCTGTTGTAAAATTTAAATGACACAATGGTATGAAGTCCTTACTGAAAATTAATGAAAGGTTAATAATGTTAATAAAGGAAAAGAAAAAAAATTCTAGTTTCTCACTAAACATCAAGATTTAAAAATTTTAATATATTATAAATATAAAAAATAATGTATTTATTTTTTAATTGTAAAACTTTTAAAACTATTCGTTTTACATTTTACTTTTCTCATTTTAAGTATGGCTGCATTCTCTCAACATATAACTTGAAAGGAAGTGGGTAAATTTATAACATATATGTTAAGTAATATAACATCTTCTAGATCTATGTAAATTTCACACCGTTTATATCAGAAAAATACAATAAAATTCAGCATAGCTAATATATTTAACTAATGCTTTACAGCGATAATGACTAGATACAAGAATTTTAAAAACATAAGCTTTTAAAAATAAATCAGCCTAGGATGGAAAATTCTTTTTTGAAAAATTATATCGTCCATTTTCGGTTCTATAGTTAACATAAAGTACAAAGGCATGGACAAAGTATAGTAATTGCGTTCTATTTTTAGAATTTAGTGTCGATGCATCATGTAAAAAAAGTTTCACCGTACATTTTATTCCTAGCGTTTAACTATTAAAATGAAAAAATAAATAACTAATATAACAATTTTAATCACGTATGTTTTTGAAAGATCAACAGAGGATGTATTCAGAAGAATTTTGAATTTCAAAAAATCAACCCACACATTTTTCAAGAGCTCAACTAGCAGATATTTCGGATTAAAATCCTTGCCAAATGATGTTATTTTAATATCTGTAAAAATACTTTCAGATTTTGTGATCTTGTTTTGCTTAATGGAATTGAAATTTTTATCAATAGCTTGACAATTTCTATTACAAGTAATGAAAGAATTAGTTTAAAATGAACTAAACATGTTATAATTTTTTTTAAA
>JAOUZG010041683.1:441039-458136 GCA_026289955.1 Argiope argentata
AAAAAATTAATAAATTATATTTTTATTGAATAAACGGGATTATTTCTTTGTTAATATAATTAGGAGTACCTACAAAAATGCTTTTAACAATAGCTTAAAATTATGTGACACGAAGTTTTTTATTCAGTGAGATATGATCAAAGAATTGAAAATAAACCTATTATCCTAATTGCATCTTTGGTAAAAGAAATTTCAACATTAAATATATAAAAAAGGAGACCATAACTTTTTAAGAATATTGTTTGTTGATTCTAATAGTATAAAAAAATTCTCATAAAATTTAGAACATTTCTTTATCAAAAAATATACTGATTTTTAAAGGTATCAAACTCAATGTTTTGTGAAAATGGAATTAAAAATAAAAATAAAAATTTCGTAACACATAAATTGTTTAAATCAATTCGGAATTCACTGAAATATGTAAATGTTTTGAATTTTATCTCAAATATTTAAATAAAATAAATTTAAATTAAATTGCATGTGAAATAATTGGGAGCATGCAAATTCTATTGAAGATAAGGAGGGAAATAAAAAACTTTCCTCCAAAAACATAAGAAAAAATAGTGATTTAATTTTAAAAAGAAATATTCCTTAGAGCTTTTTTTAATAAACACTGTAGGTTTTCATTAGTTAATATTTTAGTGAATTTTAGTGAATTCCTAATCTTCTCCTGAAACAGCTGATTGTTATTGCATCGTTATCTCTTTTGAAAGATCTTTTAAGACTTTCTAAAAAAGTTTTAAATTAAAATCCCTACGGTGACATACTTTAACACTACATAAAATTCCTATTAGCTATTAAATATTTCTCTCATTTTTCAACCCCCTTTTTACTGTATTTTCATTATGATATTCTGTAAAGAAAACTTCATACATAAAACATGGATTATTAATGTGTCATTTTTTAAGCCTAAATCATCATATTTTTTCATGCAAACACAACTTTAATAGAAATCATATGACGAAAATCTCCATAGTATAAGACAAATAACGGCTTTAGTGATTAAAAAGGTCAAATTTTTTTTGGACTTTAAAAAATGAGCTCTTAATGTTTTCATCCACTTTTTTTCGTTTTTTTTTTGTTTCAATAAAGATATTCAAATCCCAAATGGATATTATTATATTAGAAAAAAATTTAAAAATGTTTATGAGTTTTTTCTTTGTTTGGAAAATTAATATTATTTAATACTTCGAAAGGATTTATTTGTAAAAGAAAATAGATGTCGGTTTTTAAGGTATTTTTTCAATTTTTTTATTCTTTTATTATACATTTTTCTTTTGCCCTATGGTTGCAGGGAATGGATTTTATAATGGATTTTTAATGCACTACAGTTTTAATATCTTAAATACACTTATTGAAATTACATTATTTTAATTTTATTATATATGTCTATGAAGATTTCTTTTACAAATAAATATATAATAACATATAAAATTAGCTGTTGGCTACCTTATTCGAACAATTATGATATTTTGCAATGATATACCAATGCACAGTTTAAAGTTTACATTTACAGTTTTACATTTTAGTACAATTATGAAAGTTTATTTTGAAATGCTTTATCATTTTTTCACCTGTTCTTCATCTTTATGGATTAAATATTTATCCATAAAAATATATAATCCATATAAATATGGATTAAATATCTTATTTTAAAATAATTGTCCTTATCTAAATTCACTAATAATTTGAATAAAGAAAATATTTTATATCGAATCTTAGATAAATAATAATTATTGATATCAATCTTTTAATAATTTCAGGATCTGTTTATGTGTTAAAAATAATTAATATTTGCTTCAATTTGTTAGTTAGTCAAACGATTAGATATAAATTTCCCTTACTTCAAATGGTTTGTAAAATAGCTGTATTATAATTATTTATGATTTTTGAAATGAGAGATAAAAATAAAACATATATAAACATTGGGACAGAAATAAATCCATTTTTTTTAGATACTTTTCTGTAAAAAAAAACTCCTCGAAATGAAAACTTAATGAGGATTAGTTAGTTTTCACCTTTAATTTTCTAAAGTTTAGAATAAAAGGAAATGTGCTTTGATTACCTTGATTGTGTATCATTCAATCGTGAATATGTTTTTCATCAATTTCTATTTTTTAAAGATGTATATAACATATAATATCATAATAAGTTTCATGTGAAGTAAAATTTAATTATTTTAAATAAAAAAATTATAGTAAAAATAATTATTTTTAATGAAAAAATTATAATAAAAGCGATTATTTTTAATCAAAAAATATAGTAAAAATATTTTTTTAAATCAAAAAATTATATTTAATCAAAAAAATATAATAAAAATTATTATTTGTAATCAAAAAATTATAATAAAATCATTTTTTTTTCTTTTCATATTAAGGTTTAGTGATTTCTTATTAAATGAGCACGTACTTTTCAGATTAAAATTACTGCTTGGCACTATAACTTTTCATTCATTATTATCTATATTGATAATCTAAAATTTGGTATGTTTTAATAAAATACATTATTTTGGGATTATTTTTAAGTCCACGACTCATGTGTTCGGCATCATTCATTACAGAATCATGTTTTTGAAAATTTATTTTATTTGGGTTTTAAAACTAAGAGATTCCCAATATTCTTTATTAAAATATCATGTTTTTGAAAAGTGTTTACCAATTTTTATTAAAAAATAATCATTTTTTTAAAAATTCAACAACATTATTTGCTGTGGAATCGTCAGTATTAGTAGATTTTACTTACAGTATTAACGTATTATCAAGTAAATTTAGAACAAATGAAACATAACATTATTTTTTAATTCTGATATTTTAATGAACCCTTTAATATTTGAAGCGAAAGGAAGTCTGAGTACAGTCTGGACATGCAGATGACTGAAAGAGACTCTTCCAGTTTCAATATATTCATTCAGGTTGATACAATAATTTGTTTAATTTTTGTAAGAGTCACTTTAATTTTAAAGGCGAAAAGAATATAAAGGATTTACTTTTTTAAATAAATGGCCGACATTTTATAGTATGAGAGCCATATTGGCAGGATTTCAAGTAAACATTATATAACTAATAACGTAACAACTAATACTTAAAAAATATTTCAATAAATGCAATTTTAAAAATCTAAAGTTAGAAAGAGCCTTCTTTTCTTAAATTTTAATTTGAATATAAGTATTAAGGAATAGAATCCCTAATTCTTCCGTTATCCTTTGAATTTCGTCGGGGCAAAAGAAATTCCACTCTGATATGTTGTAACATAGTACATATTTCTGCCACTAAAAAACCCTTTATTGTAATTCAATTTACATCTAAGAAACATCTTTTATGACTGAAGCTGGCTTAAAATTGACCAACTAGTTAATAATTAATTTTATTTAGATGTCAGAGTGTAAACTTCATTACAGGAATATTTTGTAAATCTTGTAGACGCGCATTGGAATGATTGTGGATGCATTTTGGAATCTTGAGGTCACGCATTGGAATCTAATTGTGGAGGCACATTGGAATGATTTTGGACGCAAACTAGAATTTAATTGTGGGCGCACATTGGAATAAAATATTATGTTAACATTTAAGAGTACAGTAACTTATAATATTTATTCCATGTTATTGACATAAATTGTATCTACATATTCGCTTTGGAGATATATTTCTATGTTTATATATCAGCATCTACGAATTAATCAACTGTTATTTTCCTGTCCTTTTTATGTACATCATGTATACAAGAATGTGATTTTCTCGCCAGGCTGCTAAAGTTCATTCACTAAAATTGGTATGTTGGGTCATTGAATTTATCAATAAAATTGAGTATTGAATTCCCATAAAAAATTTCGCATTAATTCTAATAAATGTATTAAGACATACTTAAATATATTCCATTGTTGAACAGTAATTACAAGAGGTCATATTATTACGCGGTCTTTGGTGGTTTTTTCTTGGTCATTAATAACTGGTATTCAATTAATACAAATATCTGAAAATTGAATTTAATTCTTGTTTCAAAATCACATACGAATTTTTTTATAACTATGCCTTTTCATTTTAAAATGATTTTGCTTTCATGCTTCTGAATGTACAGATAAGCATATACTTAACTCCTTGATAGATAACATCTTTTATATTTTAAATACATGAACTAAATTTTACCTAAGAGTTCTCTTCGGTAAACAGGAGTTGCGTTATTTTATGCAATTGGAGAAAGATAATTCCTCTGAATTGATTTTTTTTTTTGGAAATTCGATTAAAATAGTCTACCAAATTTATGTTTCAATCAACCTCATAGCGTTTTTGCGTTATTACGGTCACAGAAAGACACATGATTATGAAAACGTGCTGCACACCTTCAGATATTCGATATGTTGATATTCGTCGTCTGGAGTTCGAATTCTCGTTGTAAATTTCGTATAAAATAAATTAAAAAATTTCTGTATTAGTAACACAGGTTTTATTACCCTCATATACTTCCATATTAATTTTTTTCAGTGGTTTATTCTTTAATACATATTATGAATTTTAATCAAATAAATTTTTCATCAAATAATAAAGAAATTATTGTTGCCTAGAGGATTTTGTTTAAAGTTCTCGCAATTGTTTTAAATCGGTATCTTTCTTCAAAATCTCTAGAAGGAAAACTCACAAAAGAAATACATGACTTTTTCTTCAAGGTTTTTAAAAAATATAATTGCATTTTTAAAATATACTCTTTTAAATATAACTGTATTTTTTAAAATAAATTTTATTTTGTTTACTTAAATATAGAATAAATTGCTTCTAGTAAAAATTTTTACTAATTTTGATTTAACTTGTTTTAGCAAGACAGCATGAAATTAGAATGTACTTCAGAACATTTTATAGTTAAAATAATTTTTTTCTACCAAAACATAAAATATATAATATGAGGACTATATTTCCAATAGTAAAGCAATTGCACATATTCTTCGATTTTAATATAATAAATATAATTATAATGTTTAACGACATTTAATTATAAAAAGAAAGAATAAGTGAACATCATTTTTTATGTAATATATTTTAATTTCCACAAAAAAAGTCAAGAATAAGGAAATTCAAATTATTCTTTTTTATTAAAAAATTATAAGCGGACAATTTTATTAAAAAAATATACAGAAATTTATATCTATAGTAAAGCTAAAATATTTTTAAAGCTAAAGAAACACGCGAGAAGTAAGAAAAATACGAGAATTAAATTTTGTTTTATAAAGTGAATAAAAACAAACTTCACGAAGAAGAAAATAATATTGTTAAATAAATTGAATCAGAGAAGTTGTTATGCTTTGAAAATCAAATGCATTCTAGTTTCGGAATGTTTTTATAGGGAACATAGAATGTTTTTATGTAAAATAAGTTTAATCAAATGAGAGCGAGCTTTCCTAAAATAAGAAATGTTTTCATGTCTTCAGATAATATAAATTTCATTCAAGCATCAGTTGTTACAGTTTTTTTAGAACTAAGCAATAAAATAATCAGAATTAGTTACTTTATTTAGAATTGGTTGCAACTATGTGTATCTTTTTTGGTAATATTTTGTTCAGAATCGGAAATTGGAAAGTTGATTTTTTTTATGTCTGTAAATATTGGAAAATGATATTTATTATTTTTAAATGATGTTATGTCCATATTATTTTTAACTAAATTCCTAATAAATTGATTACACGTAAAATTACAAAGTCGGTGACATTATTTTATGTAACAAACATAATTATTTGTTTTCTTAGTAAAATTATTTAAGAAAGTGATGTGCTATAGTTATATATTATTAACAGAAAAATTTCAGTTTATACTGTGAATTAAGCATGATACTTGATACCTGAGGGTGAATCTTTTGGCCAGAGTCATTATTATTATGTCAGAACATGATGTTGTTTTGGTGATGAGGATTTTTGCGTCCACAAATATACATAGGCGAAAACTACAAATTTGCACAAGCATTTGAAAAAATCACCTTTAATAAAGTGCCATTATTGCATTTAGAAAAGCTCAAATTTAAAAAAAATAAGCAAATAAAACATAGAAAATATATGAAATGGCCAATATATGAAATGACATAAATATGTAATATTTTTTTAAACAATCAATGCGAGACAAAGTATTTTTTTATCGTTTCAAATGCTAAAGTTATTAATTCAATAAAACAATTAAAATGAATAAAAATATAATTTAACTTTCAATAGCACGTGATACTTGGTTTTTCAAGAAATGATGTTCTGAAATGATACAATGCAATATGTATGGCAGATTTGATTTATTTTTTTTCATTTTCTTTAATTTATATTTAAATATATTTGAAAAATAGGTTTAATGTTTATTTATGATTTGATTACAGTTGCATTTTAGAATTTTTAATTACTTTATTACTGCTAGTTCCTTAATTCTTTAGACGTTGCTGGTAATAAAGACAAAAATATGAATTTCTCAATAAATTTTATTACTTTTTTTATTTTAAAAAAATTAGCTTAAATCAAAAATACTGATGTTAAATCAGTTTTGTTTAGATATAAATACACCAAAGAACTTACTATAATGAAGGAGAAAACATGAAAAGAAACACATTAAAATATGAATCAAAGGAATTCTTTTCTTTTTCATTGGCTAAGATTAATATTCATTTCGATTAGTTCCTTACTGCCAAAATTATCTTACAAAAATGTATTCAATCATTACATCGCCACTGAAATTAGACTTTCAATAATTGCGCTTAAAATCTTTATTAATTAATGATAATCCAACTGATGATTTACCTCATATATTCATTTTCATTTCTTAAGAAAAATGTTCATTATCGTAGGTTAACCACATTCTACATATCTCAATTCTGCAAATATCGTAAGAGAAAGGAAAAAAAAACTAATTTTTTTTGCAATTAATAAAAAAAATATTTTTGTCATTTTTTTTCTCATCTTTCAAAAGCAATTTCTTCAAAATTTTGATTTTTCCATACCAGGTGAGAGATAAATCAGAATTATTCTTCATTGATTGCGAAATATTGAAGAGAATTTTTTCTCTATTTTATTGTAGAATAGAGATTGATGGTATTATTCATTACTAAGTAACAATACTTATTAATTTAAAATGGCCGTTAACTGGTTTTTGAAGTCTTCCTTTTACTCGCAGTGACTGAAACAAGTAAAAGGGTATTAGAAAGTAATCTGAAATTAGTATTCTTTCAAATCAAGTGAAATATTTCTTTAAAATCCGTTTCTTTGAATAACTTAAGCATTATTCAATAAAATAACTGGTATTAGGATTAGTTCCCATTTCTTATTGTATATAAATTTATAAGGAAAATATTAACTGAATTATTTTACATTCAAGTAAGTTTATAGTAAAGTAATTCAGGATTATATAGCACCATGCACAGGGAAGGTAAATCTTACAAAACAGGAAAATACTTTATTACGTTTGACAAATTTATTACTTCATATTTAGAATTTTTTTAGAATAATATACTGTAAGAAAACTTTAGATTTAGGATAAGATATAAAAAACAATTCGATTTCTAATTTGTAACAATAATACTTTTTATTTTCAGCTCAAAATTATTTTCTTTACTTTTTTTCTATTGCTCATTTTTTGTAGATAATTTTATAATTTGAACGTAAAAATAAATATTTGTTAAATACTCATAAATTTATTCATATTTGCATAAGTTTACTTTTTAAATCTTATAAAATAATTAGTATTTAAAAATAAAAGAAATGAGTTTATTTATTTTGACAAAAACAAGAAAAATTCTTAGTGATTGATAAAGATAATCTTACTTGAACCTTCCCAAGTGATTTGAATGTGTAACAACGATAACACGAAAAAATATTTTGATATCTTATAAGAATTTATCTTGCTATTTTGACTTAATTCCTAAACTGTTTTTTTTCTTTTTATTTTAAAGAATATTTTTTATCTTTTTTCATGAATGCTGTTTTGCAAAACATGAATGAAGTAAAAAATCATATCTTTGAATTGAAATTTTAAAAGAAATGAACTGGAATAAAACTTCCTGTTACTTTAGTATGACTTATATAAAGTAGCATTTTTTAAAAAAAATATCAATTACATTAGGAGTTTGATTTAAATTTTTGAAATAATATAGAAGCAAAAACTTTTCTAAAAGTATGCTTGCATTTTAAAGAAGAAATTGGCCTCATATTATAATGAATATTCAGCATGTTTCAGTTTTCTGAAATATTTCAATTCATTTTGAATGACTTAGAAGTTATTATCAGAAAATTTCTATTAAATTCACATTTTATTGCAAACACTTTATATCCAATGTATAAAATATTGAACTATTGCAATTTTAAATTATAAAAAAAGTTATCATCTTGAAGAAAAATGAATCGTTTAATATCTAATACTTTAGTATCTTAAGGAGCTATTATATTACTAAATTAAAAACTTCGAACATTGAAAGGAATTGTTCATAAATTTATTTCTTTTTAAAAGTGCAAGAGTTGAAAAAAATAGCCTTTTTAAATGCTTAATAATTATTTCTCCTGGATAATATTTATTTATTCAAATATTTAAACAGAAATATATCGAAATCTTAGGACATTTGAAAACCTTTATTTACTAATACGAAGATTATAAAACTTAAATGAATGCCTGAAAAAATTATTTTATAACATAATACAAAAACCACGTTTTTATACGTGCAATACTTAATAATTAATTAAATGATGTAATTCTTAAATATTTTTATGTATTTGGTATTAGAGCAGGAGCTATAAATTTAAATAAAGCATGATGTAAAATACAAATTCTACATTTTATTTCCATTTATAAAATAAAGTGTTGAAATTATTAAAAATTTGCAGAAATCTAATAAAATGCAGTTTAATATATACATGCAATAAAATTTTTCAAAAATTAATATTTAATCAGTTCAATTAAGGAATTAACTTCTAACATTTTTGATTTTTTTCTTTATTCAGTTTGATTAAAGATAGATGTATTCATTTACAATTCATTAGGTGTGGTAAAAAGAAGCGTTTGTGTTTGAGACGGAAATAATTCATTTCCATTATGCAAGTCGTTATTATGCATCAGAAATAATTTATACAGCTGAATAATATTACTACTTCGATGACATTTCAGTTTTTTTAATGTACTAACCTGAGAAGTTATGAGATATTATGTATCGGGCATTTAATTCATGCCAGAATTTTACAATTAGTACCAAATAAGCAGTAATTATTAATTGAATCGGCATGAATATTCTAGAAGCCTTATAGTTATTTCATCTTCAGCATTCAAAAGTGAATTACTTCTAAAGATCAACACTAAATGTTAAAGGATTAGAAATATACTTAGATTTTATTAGTTTGATGATATTAATTCTAAATCTAATAATTATGATGAATGTTATTTTTGAAATGGATAACTCTATTCCAGTAACAATAGTTAAAATAATTTAACAATTTATAGTAATAAAATAATTCTGAAATTATCAAGCGAAGAAGAATTCTTTAAATAAATGTTCTTTGAATTGATATAGCTTTCTGTCTAGGGGTAGAGCCTCTTCTCAGTGATCTAAATGTCCCCTTTTTTGAGTCCCTGGTTTGGTCATGGTTGTATTTTACCCCGTGTTTTAACTGTGAGGAGTGTAAAAGAGCCCATCACCTCACCCGTAAAACGGGGTAGTGCAAGCGAGTATTTGGATTTAATTTTTCATATGAGCTAGAAGTCAGATTTCAGCCCAAGGGTCCTTATAATCAGAAGCCACTGACGAACTCGTCTTAAATTGCTAACTTTGTATTCTGCCAGTATATGGCAAGTGCCATAAGTAACAACAACAACAACAATTACAACAACTAAAAAGAAGTTCAGTATTAAACTAAAATAACATGCTTGAATTTTTAACATTAGCAATCGTTCATTAATATGATTAAGATTCATCTTAAATAAAATTTATATTTAAAAATATATACTAATTTCGTATTTAATGTAGCATGTGTTCTTATTATTATTAGCAAGAGAGGAAAGCAAGAAAATGTTTTATTGGAAAAAAATGTTTTTTTAATTATTTTTGTTCATAATAATTTTTTTCGAATAATAATTTTTTTGTATTATCATACCTAATTATTCCTCTTATATTTATTTTTGAATCTATCAATACTGAACAAACTGACATAATGCTAAAAATGATTTTTTTTTGTGTATCCGCGTCATATGTTTAATTCCAGAATAATTCAGCCAAATGAGTTTTGCTTCAAAAATATTGTTGTGAAATAATGAAGGATATCTGATAATAAACTTGTTTTATATCCATCAGCTGAGTTTAATCATATTTTTATAGCAAATCTTTAAGAATATAGGCTACAATCGCAATTTTTTCCACAAAGGATATTTTTTAAACCGTTGAAAGAGAAATTTGATCAGTATGATTTTAACGAATGATTTGTTATTTTTTTTCACACTCATTTGTTACTTTTCTTACTCATTTCCTCTTATTGAATAGAAAGCAAACATTTTTCACTATACATTGAATTGCTGCTATTGTTTTCAAATTACTGTATGAAATCATATATATTCTTTACAATTCAATAATAATTTGAAAAAGGAAAAGGAAATAGCGAAATCAGACAAATTATTCCATAAGAACTTAAAAAAACATTTTGATGATTTCTGAATTTACAATTTCGATTAAAAATAATCAGTTCGATTTTATTTGAATTAAACCTGAACGGTAAAGTATAGATCATATGTTTAATTAATAACATGATTTACATTCAAGAGTTAAAATATAAAAATGTTATTCTTCTCTGAAATAATGTTGTTTAATTCAATTTTTGGTAAACAATATGAAATAATGAAGCTATTAATTAATTTATTCCATATAATTGCAAAATCCCGTTTAAAATGTCATCCCATCAAACAAATTTACTAAGCAAATATTTTCCTTTCTTGAAGAATAATTAATTTTAAATTTTTAGAAAAATTTAAATCAGCGATGTGTGTTGAATATTGATGAATGCATTAGTTTGTTAAGATGTTTGCATTCAGATATGAGCAAATATCTAGAAAAACTTCATAACATGAATAAAACTTCCAAAATTAAAAGCATTCAATTATTAATAGACTTTATCATTAATATATACTAATATAGATTTTTTTATAGTGTATAAATTCAGTGATAGTGTAAAGATGTCAAATCTAGTATCAATATAACACTTCCGACCGAATTTATTACAAAAAAATTACAGAATTACAGAAAAATATTTCTGAAATCACAAAAACTGCGTATAGAAATCGCCACCTTTTCATGAAACATTGGAAGGAATTGGATATCTTTATGACAGAGCTGAAATCAATTACATCACATCATTTGATCGGAGAACCAATAATTAGAATTAAAAAAAATCTATTAAGAATGTGAAATATGTTAAAATTTTATAAATTGTCTGCAAATTAGAAAAAAAAATTTAAAAAGGAAAATATTAGATAGATTTTCTTATAAAGATTCCTTAATTCTAAAATAAATATCAGTAAAATTTCTTTTCGTACCCATTTTGTTTGGATGATAATTTTTTAATTAAAAATGTCAGCAAAAAATGTCAGTTTCTTAAAATTATGTATCATGTATGAGAATTTAATTATAACACTGATTTGTTTAAAAAGTATGACGATTATTTTAAGATACGGCCCATGAAACTTTGCAAGACAAGACATAAAAATAAAAATTGAATTTCTGTTATTGTCAATTATAGTTATTTAAATACTTAAAATGCTTCAATTTAAAATTTGAAAACGCAACTGAGAAATGGGTTAAATTATACTTTGTTGATGGTTAAAAAGATGCATACATAATAAAATTGCAGCAAGTGTTGAGTATTTTGAAGAATGTGCAAGAAAGTAAGATTAATAAATTAATTATTTTTATATTATGCCCTCATTCATGGATAATAACAATAATATATCAATTATTTATATGTTAATTTTGAAATCATGTATCATGAAAATTATTTGCAAGTTAGTTTGAAATCTTTATTTTGTACATGTGCCAACGTATTAGACACTATATTACTGGACCATATAAGACAGTATTTAATGAAAAAAAAATAATTAAAATAATAACGATATAATATAAAATAAAAATGAAATATGATATGAATAACGATATAATATAAAATAAAAATGAAAAATGATATAAACCTTTCAACTTAAACTTTCTTAGCTTGGAAACAAATTTTTACTTCTCGACCGATTTTTAGATGAAATAACAACTACGATATCATAGTTCTCCGTCAACCTTTTAAAACCGCATCTGCTGTCGGAGAAGAATACATAATAATAATGTAACAATATTTGTAAAAGCATGTTAACTTTTTAAAAAATGCATCTGCTTTGGAAGAAGCATACATAATAATAATGATATACTGGTAATAACAGGTAAAAAATATATATGCGATTAATGGCTGTTGATATATATTGTCATATATGGTTTTTGCATTGCCTACGTGATTTCGATCTTCGATTATTTCATTCTTAAATTATACAAAAACCCTTATGAAAACAACGTGAGATTCTCACATGATTTATCAAACCTAAATAAAACGATTCTTAAAATGTTCTTATATTATATAACAAAAATTAATAAATGCAAAAATTCAATCTTGATGGAAGCACCATTTTTAAAATTTGATAATGATTTCGATGAAACAGACAGCTGACACAAAATATAATTTTTACGAATAAGTTACTGCAACTGAGAGAAAATAAGTAAAAATAAAGTTATTTTATTTAAAAACAATCCATTCTTCAATCACAATTCTTTTTAACTGAATTTCTTCTCTCTTGCTTTTGTTTTCCCTCTCTTGAACAAAAAAAAATTCCTGTACATTCAGACGCGGTAAATAATTTCAGCAGGCATATTTCAGGCACAACTGAGTTCTATTTCACACTTGATTGGCTTTAGTAGAGCTTTTAGATTAAATCAAGATGCTCTTTTTTACTATAAAGGAAACTAAAAAAATGTAACTGAAACAAAATTCTGTCTTATACTGGGTGCTGATCAATCATATTGCTTCGTATCCGTGTGTCGCTATTTTTTCCCTTTGCCCCCGAAATAATTAATGAAGCGTGGAAGTGGGTTTTTAGACTTCATTCTCAACTCACACACGTAGCGGAGAGTTCAACAAATAATAAAATAAAAATAAACGCTAGTAGATGAAGTTTTCTTCAAGATAAACATAAAAAAACAGAATCCCTACATGTAAAAGAAGGATAAGTATATTGGGAATTGCAGAAGATACAAGGGAACTTGATATAACTGTTCAATTGAATTTTGAGCTTTGGATAAAAGACAACGTATATCTCATCATCATTGTATTTAGTTTTGTTCATGACATAATTAAATCAATAATTTCTGAGTATTGGTATTGGTTATCAAAATGTTTCAAAAGCTGTCATTTTGTAATAATTCATTCACTTAAGAAATTATGCAAAATAAGACTTTCAAGCAGAATAGTTTATTGTTTTTTAATGAAGAAAATTTTCTAATTCATTTTATACAAAAAAAATATGAAATATAGAGGACTGTTAAATTTTTTAAAGGAATCATCAATGCTTGATATAATAATACATTTTTTTTAAAGTTCCATTATAAATAGATAAGAACGAAAGATTTTTTAAATGCATAATGTTATGATTTTAAATTTTTTAGACAATAATTTATTGTCTAATAAATTTACACTTAATACACATATGTGGTAGTTTGTGTGTGTGTGTGTGTGTGTGTTTGTGTGTGTGTGTGTGTGTGTGTGTGTGTGTTTGTGTTTGTGTGTGTGTGTGTGTGAAATATAAATATAAAATATAGTAAAATTTTTCTTCATCTATCGTTGAAAAGAATCTAACTATAATTTCATTTTCTATAATAAATTAAGTTATACCAATACATATAATAATTGATTGTGAGCAAATAAGTTTCAAGTGTATATCAGTAATATATATTACTAGAAGTTTCTTTACAATATTTCTAATTTTGTACTATATTTATAATAAAACTTCCTATGTAAAATATTTCATGAGCAATTCATTAGTAAATTGTACTCAACGTATATTTCTTAAATGTATTTCCATATGTATTATTAGAAATTATATTTTTGCTGCTTTGTATTATATTTGAACGTCTATTCAAGCTTTTACAATTGAGTTATACGTAAAATATATTTTCAGACAGAACTGAGCATATGAAGCCAATTTAAATTTCAGATTTAACGTCCAAGTATAACGAAAATTGATGTAAATCTATCTCAAATTCAAATATAATTTATTATTTTAAGAGAGAGAGCTGAGATTTTGCTGAGATTTTATAATATTTTCCCTCTTTGTTGTATTAAAAAAAATCCAAAATTAATATTGCAGGGTATATCTAATACGTAGGATGCTAACATAAATTGGCTCTATAGAATTAAATAATTTCAGAAGATTCTAATACTTATTTAAGAAATTAATGATCAATATAGTAAAAAAAAAAATCTATTATAGCAAGTCTTCGCCGTGTTCTGAGTGTCCCAGGCTCAGATCCTGGTTCGGACTTCGTTACCTTTCGTCTCTATTCTGTCTGTGAGGTGTGTGAATGTCCCCTCCCCCTTATAAAAATGGATTGTGCAAGTGAATGTGACGCATGAAGTAGCTACGTCATACTCTTGGTCAATGTTCTCACTACTGAAAAAAACAAGAGACGCCCACTCTGCTTAAATCACTGACAGATATGTCAGTAAGCTTGTAAAGTGCCATAAGTAACAACAACATTTCATTAAAACATAAATAGAAGATCTTAATTCAAAATTTGAGTCATTATTACTATGGATTGGAAAGTAAATTAATTTAATTTTTATCTACTGATAATATTATTATATTTGTGCAATATTATAATTTCTAACTTAATTAAATCAAAAAGTGTTAATGAAAATAATGATTTTAACCTTTATCAATAAACATATTTACGTATAAAGGTTAGCTCAATATCCATGTGTAATTTAAGTATAACATATTGCTTAATAATTTTTTAATATTTTGCAAAAAAAGTGAAGTTTATTCCAAAGGGTGTAATTACGTAAAATATTCTTTGAATTGGTAGCTCAACCAAACATTCACATGAATAAGATTTCATTTAATTAAATTATTGAAAATGCTGTATATTCAAGAAGAAAGTCCATTGATGTAACAGCCTGCATATTAAAAATAGACACTATTGATCGATTAATTCATTATTATATTCGTTAAAATGTAAAAGAATAAAATATTTTATTAGAAGTATTTCAACAAACGAATGTTGTTTGAAACTAATGAATTTCTTCATAAGATTTTTTGAATAAAATGAATCTTAAAAATATATTTATTAAATGATATGTATTTTTTATGAATTTATTTTACAAACAAAAATTTAATCAAGAAGACGTCAGTTATTAGTTTTTTTTTTATATTCTTTAGAAAAATGAATCAAAAACTGCTAAGATTAGATCATCTGATATTTATTTCAAGAACTATGTATCCACTAATAATGTAATTGACATTTATAATCCTATGTATTAATGATAAACATTTAAGGCATTTCATAAACTAATTAACTTTTGAAATGTTTATTATTATTTTTTTAATTTTTCAAATGTGATTAAAGACATAGATCTCCGTCCTTCGTAGTTTCACTTGAAAAGAAATGTCTGATTTATTTCGAAATGAAAAATGCTTCTTCTAAAAAAAACAAGGGGTAATAATGGAGAAATAAGGAAAAAGAAAGGAAAAAAATGCACTTCAATTACTTTCCAGTTTCTTTCGTACATTCATCTTTAAAATCTCCCAATGATATCTATCAAGCCTCCCTTCAGTTACAGAGGATCATTAAGTTGTATAAAAGAATCCGTAATTGCTATTTGATGTTGCCTCAATACTCTCAAAAATTAAGGGGAAAAAGCGCTCTTCGTTTTGACCCTAATGAATGGTGAGTGATTATTAATGAAGCACTCCTCGAAGAGAGCAGTCGCATATTGGAAGTGATCGAACTCTTTTCAGTAAGATTAACATTTTGTCAGTTGAAGGTGATTCTTTTTGACTGCTTTTAAATCAGTTTAAAACCAGCGTGAGAGCTGACAGGTTTCTAGTACTTGAAGTTGAAAGTAAGCGTACATTTTTACTGGCATTGATCGGTAATAACGATTCGGGGATGGTAATTTCGAGATAAACAAAAATGAGTTCTAAGGTAATTCTGAGATAAATAAAGATGAATTATTAGATACATCTGAGATGAATGAAGATGAATTCTGATATAAATAAAGACGGATTATATGATAATTCTTGGTTAAATAATGATGAATTATAAGAAAACAATGATTAATTATAAAATAATTCTGAGAAAAATAAATATAATTTTTAAGATAATTCTGAGATAAATACGTATGAATACTAAGATAATTCTGAGATAAATACGTATGAATACTATAAAATAATTCTGAGAAAAAAAAATGAATACTAAGATAATTCTTAAATAAATACTTATGAATACTAAGATGGTTCTGTGATAAATAAAGATGATATCCGATATAATTTTAAGATAAATAAAGAAGATTTCTAATATAATTCTAAGATAAAAAAAGGTGATTTATAACATAATTCTGTGATAAAAAAGGATGATTTCTAAGATAATTCTGAGATTAAAAAATGGATGAATTCTTAGATATTTCTGTGATAAATAATTTCAATATGAATAACATTTCGTCAAATGAAAGAGATTCTTTTTTATTACTTTTAAATCAGCTTAAGATATGAGTGAGAGTTGACACTTTACAAATATTTCAAATTAACTGCAGTATTAAGTTTTTTCAAATTAAATCTTTGATAAAATCGATGTATAATAAGGATGTGAAGAAGATAAAACTGAAAGGCAAAAGCGTGATTTTTTTTAATCACGAGATAAATGTTAAATTACTGGTTTCTGTTACAAAATTAATTTAATATTTTTTGAGTACCAATTTAATTTATCAATAAAAAAGCACATGATTAATTTTTCTTCTGCAAAGTGAAGTTTTCAGTATAAATTATAATTTGGCTCTTTTAAGATCTCAAATCATAAAAGAAGATGTGAAAA
>JAOUZG010041683.1:473136-484652 GCA_026289955.1 Argiope argentata
GAGAAAGCCATTTCACTAATGAAACTATGACTCATAGAAATCAGATTTTCTTTAAATTAGTTCCGATTTCTTAAATTCATCAGGAATTTTGTTATCAAGAATTCACTACAATTTGTGATAAATTTAATTCTAAAAGTAACTTTTTTGTTTTATAAAACACATTATGTATTATGTTACTTTTGTAAGGTTTCGTGGGATCTATTTTGAACTAAGGTTAATGAAAACATTAATCAGCATTTTAACATTTTATTTTTCCTTCATGATATGCATGGTATGCTTAACATTAGAATGAAATTCACTCAGTTAGTTTCATAAATGATAAATATATTCTATTTAAAATCTAACTTCAATAATTTTATTTTCTTTAGTAATTTTTAAATTATATTTTCTGTTGAATAAATATTTTCAATTATTTTAAATAAGTTTGTTTAATCCTTTAACACAGTTTTAATGGTAAGTCACATTATTTTTATTTAAAAAATAATTTTAATTTCATCACTTATTGCTAACCGCATGCTATCATTTGATATTTAAAGTATTTTTATTTAAATTATATAATAGTTTTACTTCGGTATTGTTAAGAATGGCGATTTTATCAATTCTATTTTGGACCAAGGAATATATTATATTGTTATAACATTGTGCTTTCAATTTTTATTTATTTGTTCATCTTAATTTTTTACTTATGGCATTTTTCAAGTCCGCTGAAAGATCTGTTAGGATTTAATCTGAGTGAGCCTCTCATTTTTTCAGTATCGTCAATTAGAGCCAATATTACAAATTGGCCATTTCATGTGTCACATTCACTTGTGCAACCCTTGTTCACAGGGAAGAGGGGCATTCACACTCCTCACATAAATAATAGCATGCTTGATCCAGGACTCGAACCCGAGAAGCCCAAATCTCGGTAAAGACGTGTTACACTTCTGGCAGGCTGTTGGTGTATTTATTTAAAATTTCATCTATATATTTTATTGATATATATTTTGATTTATAAAAATCTATTACCACATCAACATTTATAGAAAATAAATATAATTTCAAGAATAATTTATAATTTCTGAAGCATCTTAAAGTTGCAAATCATAGTGAATAATTGGAAGATCTATCCAATCTTAATAATATACAAATCGTTCAATATTAGTTCTAAGTTGAAAGGACGTTTTTTTAAATGGATATTGATTCCTCTCCTTTAACAAAGAGTTACTTAACCCTGATAGAAATCTTGGTAACTGAGAACAGTGAATTGAATTAAGATGTGTTTAAAGCTTGATAATTTGCTGAGAGGTTCTTCAGATAAATATATCCCTTTCCAGAAAACCATCAACAGATAATTTGAATATTGGTTAAACTGTATTCAAAATAAAAGAAATCCTTACCAAATTAACCCCTGGAAGTTCAGACAGAGGGAAGTTATATTTCATTCATCCCTCTGACATTCATTTAAGGATAGATACTCCCTTTCATATGATACTTGCTCAGACCATTAAATCTCCAAAAATGAACTTTTCCCTAAATATTAGAAGGTAGCTATTATTCTTTACTTTAATTCCATCATTAGTTGATAGAATATCAGAAATTTAAAAGGATTGTTTATCTATTGCATTAATTATACACGTTAATCCTATTTTCCCCTTTTCAACTATGCAGAGGTATACATTTTTATTTTATGAAATATGACGATTTTTAACATTGAACTAATCTTTTTCGATGAATTATTAGGAAAGCAAAATATTTGTGTTGAATGAATCGGCTACTCATACTTTACTTCCATACATGGATCTTGAGAAATCAATTTTCTTTACAGAATTATTCGGAAAATAAAAGTAACATTTGGCCAAAGAAGAAACGAATAATTTGAATCCTATCATTTTTTAATATGAATTCATCTTGTGAAAATGTATAATTCTAAGGAACTTTTAAATGCTCTGAAATTAAGCTCTAAAAACTGTATAATTGTATAAGGGGATTGAAATATCTACAACGGGTCTTATTACGCAAGAAGTTGTTGTAGTGTTCTGCTGTACAAGGGAAGGAAGAGTTAAATAGCTTCTAAGGGTATGTACATCTTAGAGCCCGAGTCAGAAATCTGACTTCTATCTCGCACTCCACAAATTGTTTTTAAAGGGCGAACTTCATTCATGCATTTTCATTCATTCATTCACATATCGAAATCTATATCTGGAACAAATAACGATCACCTCTGAACCAGTACTTCCCTGTGGCATTACTAACGATATGGATAACTTTGAGACGACGACATATTTAACGAGCTCCAGCCACCACAAACTTGGAGATTCTTCGGCCGGCGAACTTTGAACTCGCAACCTAAGGAATACGTCTAAAACGCTTTACCAACTCGGGTCTCCCGACCCTTATTCAACAACATTTTTAGATTATATATTACATTATTTCAGTTATTCTATAACTCTTGCAGGGTTTGTTTTATATTATAGCAGATATATCGCATATTTTCTTTAAAATATCGAAGTAGTTGATGATATATTTAATAAAAAGCGGCAGCTATCGTACAATTGAAAATAATATTACTAACGATAAACAAGGGGTCTTGTGTGGTAGAAACTACTTATAAACGAATGATTGAATTTATCTCATTAACGTTTTTGTTTTCCATGAAATGAATTTCTGCTTTCGGATATTCAAAAAAAATATACACATATTGAATACAATAATATTTCTGAATAAATGAGACTGAAATCTGGTTTATAAAAAAATAAACAATAATTTAATAAATTTGCAAAAATGGAATATTATCTCCCTTTCTCTCTCTTTGCTCCGAAGACAATTATCCCTTTCACCCAAAAGATAAATTTTACAGATTAAAAATATATTTTATTTCTTTAAAATTTAATTTCTATGTTAATGAGATAATTTTAAGACATGTTTTAGAAAATTTTAAAAGTCCAAAGAGACTAGGGTATTATATTTTTTATCGATCTGATTTATAATGAATACCAAAATAATTTAAACAACTTAAAATTAGAAGAAAAAAAACTTCTTATATGTTATAACGTTAATAAAGTAAATTTATTTTCATATTTAATGATAAATAGCTTTTAATTTTTTATGTCCTAGTAGCATCACAATTTACTAATTAGTGGATTATGTGAAAATGTCCTGAAAACTAAAAATATATGAATTATGAATTTAAAAACCATTGAATTTTCTGTTTTATATAAAGTAAGTTATTTTGCATATTATTTTAACTATTATAAATTTGATGTAAATAACTAATTAATGCATAATTAATTCTCTTATAAAAGGAAGCTATCTTTTTAGTAGGGATTAATAATATTATGTTATTATTAATTAAAAACATATACAGAAATATATACAAAAATCACTAAATTATTCAAATTATTTAATGATTTTTTTAATACTGATTTGAAAAGTACCTAATGTTTTTAAATAATTTCTGAAAATCATTCTCATGTACATTTATTTTTAAACAAACTTTCTTCAACAATTCGACTTTTTTAAAAACGAAAAACATATTATTTTCATTTAGAAAGTTCTGTTTCATTTAATTATAATGTGAATGAAAAATAAACCAGTAGATTTATAATAGTTAATTGCAAAACATAGATCGCAGTTTTTAGATCATGAAGTTAGGTCCATTTTAATGGTCTACCAACTGGCTAAAATCGGCAATGGATTCAATGTCTTCACCTTTATGTTATTATTGAATTTTTATCATTTCGATTAAAATTTATCCTTTTTGTGAAATTATAGATTGAAGAGTAAATATAAAAACGTTTAACTTTATTTGTGAGTCTAAATATTGATATTATTCTATTTATTTTGAATGTTTTATCAAAAGAATAACATCAAGTACATTCGTGCGAAATATATCCTAAAAAAGCAATCATAAATATAAAATTCCTATCCGATTTATTTTGTAAGGAAATGAAGGCATTACAAAGTAATCAAATATGATTATTTTAAATTTTGATTTTTAATAGATGTGAGTTTCGGTTCAGATCCTAACACTGATGCAATACATTTAAACCTGATTTTGGCTGCAAATTGCACATTCCAACTCATTATAATTCTGTTTCCAAGCCAATAAGTCTTTCTCTCCTAAGTTTCAAATTCCGATTTCTTTCAGAAATAAACAACTGAAGAGGTTTTTCCTTCTTTTATAATCAATTTTTATCGTTAAGTAAGAAAAGTAAATGCAATGTTTTTTGATCAGTAATTATTTCTAATATATGCTGAATTATAAATTGAAATTGATGAATATCTCTTTCTAATAGTGATAATCCACAAGAAACATACAATTTGTGTTTGATCCATGGATATTTCATTTTATTTTACAAAAGGTTTGAACAATGAATAAAACAATGAAACTAGAAAAACATTGTTATAAGTTTGTTTTTTTAAACTAGAAAGTGTTCAATAAGAATTGACGAGTAAACAACAAATTCATTTGAAAAATAAACAGCAGTTGACTGTATTATTTAGAGACAGAAACCGAATTTCTTGCGCATGAGAACATTCCATTCAAATGTAAATGTAAAGATAAAAAAAATCACGGTTGAAGAAATTTCAAGTTGTAAGAAATTGCTGCAATTCCTAATCCTAATAAATTGTTCTAATATTTTAAATATAAAATTAAAATGTTTACTGAATATATTTACTACTCAAAAAGTATTTCTGTCAATTGAATTGTTATATAAATTTAAAAAAAATATTTTAAAGAAATGCAGTTATTAGAAATTTTGAATTGAGAAAACACAGAAGTTTCTTCTTTTTTCGTTTTTTTAATAGGTTGTTGAAGAGAACAGAAAATTCAAAGTTCTCTATTTCACATATTTAGTTCAGTAGAAGTGAATGTGATGGATGAAATTATTGAAATAGAGTTAAATAGGTTATCTTGAATAGTGAATTGGAAATTAATTATGAATTTCACTATTTGAGAAGACGAGAATTTAAAGAAAGTAGATAATATAGGGCCGAAGAAATATATTGGTTATATCGCTTACTTCCATTTGGATTTTAATTTTTACTTTTTTTATTGCATAAACAAAATAGCTTTAGTTTCTTAACAGTACATATATAGTGATACTAATCTTTAATGTTGCTTGCCAGCACAGAAAGTTCCATCGTAAAAAACGCCATTTTACGATTACTTCTGTTGGATGCTTATCAGTTGGATCAGTAATCTCAGGGATTGGTAGCAAAGCGATGACTTTGGCGATAAAGTAAACTGAGGATAGCAACATATAGAGTTGTTGAGAGAGCTAATGTCGAATGGCGAGACAATGGTGAAAAGTTGCATCAATACATTGAAGCGCAAAGGTTGTGTGGAGGTCAAGCGTTTGGTGAATTGAGCTGCGTGATGGATCCTAGTGTTTATTATAGAAGCAGCATCGAGTCGTGTATGGAGTAGCCAGTCGTCCAATAGTGAGTCGACTGTTGGGCTTAGATAAAACGAGGAGACAGTAGAATATTGCAAGACTGTTGAGTGGATAATTCATGGAGATCGTTGCGTGTAGATGCGTAGATTCTCTAGCTTATTGAATTATGTTTGGCCACTTTGAGTATAATTGTTGTTATTAGTACCAACTATTAGTCGTGGACTACTGGTTGATATAGCGAGCTGCTAAATGTTGCTTGTGCATGCCTCAGGAGTGCATTTTTTACCTGCGCATTCTTGTACTTGTGTCAATAAAAGTTCTCATTGGTTACTGATACCTCTTGATTTTCTTTAATCCTCAATAAATAAATAAAAAATACAGAATTCATAACAATATACTTTATAATATTGTATAATAATATACAAAATTAACTCTGCTGTATAATATAATTAGACATTGAGAAATATAGCATTGCTTTAAATTGTACTACACTGATAATAATCTGTTCTGCACCAGTTATTAGATATTGCACAATCGTAGAAATGTATGTCAATGAGATAAACGAAAAAAGCCGAGCAGAGATGTGTTACATGTTTTAAACGCTGAATTTTATTCCCAATGTATCTACACTTATTGCATCATAAAACCAGGTACACAAATGTCTTCTTTAGTTGAAATGTTTAATTTACCGAAACTGAAAATAAATAAATATTGATAATCTACAGAATATATCCATAAATTATTTATTATCAAGTAATTTTTATTCATTATTTTATGCTTCTTGTCTGGCCATTTTTAAAAGAGGAATTTGGTTGAAAATTTTCTATTTGGGCAATAAATAATGTAACTTATTTGTTGACTTCCTTGATAACAAATAAATGAAAATATCATTGATTTCCCTTGAAAAATTAAAAAGAAAAACCCTCTTTGGAGGGTAGCGCAACCTTTCGAAGCTCATCAAAAGATGCTGAATAGAAGCAGTAAATCTCAGTATAAACAGAAAAATCATAAAACCTGCAACAGTATGTCGATAAGATTTCTGTTATGTGTTGGCCCTGAAGATAAATTGATCTCATTGTTAGAAGATTAATGAAATAAACTTTTGAACGTTTCTAAATGAATTTCTGAAAGGAAACAGTTAACCAGCTCCTTTTTATTTGTTAAGCTTGGGAGATGTTTCTGAAGATTATTGTGTGGTTCATTTATCAATGAAGAAAATATTGATTTTTTTTTCTTTTTCATGCCCCTTACAAACTTTATGTATTTTATTTATTTTTTTGGTTTAATTGAATTTAATTTGAGATGGAAATTTTCTTAATTATCATGATATATAAGGGCTTAAAAGTTTTTAAATATACTTTAAAGGCCCATTTAAAAAGTACATTATTCCTCCTTTAAACGTTTTGTCAGCCCATTGTCCTTTAGATGAAACAAAGTAATTATTTGTCAGTTATGTGTTTAATAAAAATGCATTTAGGTATTAGGACAATAAAAATAATTTTCAATTTTGATTGAATTAAATAATTTATTTAAATCCATTTTTAGAGCTTATAAGAAATCAAAAATCCAACTAAATATTCTATTTCAATTAATACAAACTATTCAAAGCCTTTTTAATGCGATGTTTTTCTTGTTATATGTAACTAGGCAGGTCTTATGTATATATATATATTAAAATATCTTAATTTAATAAAATTCTTAAATTATTTCCAGGTTTTTATTTTTGCAGTATATTTTGCAGATATTTTTCTGTTGTTGTTACTTATGGCAATTGCCATGGGCATGGAGTTTGGTCTATCATGTCATTTGGTTAATCTCTTTCAACAATATTTAATAGAAGTGATTTCAGCATTATTTTTGTTTACTTTATATAAACCAAGTTAATTGACTTATATTGAAAGATATTTATCCGAAAAATCAAAACAATTAATTTTATAAGATATAATTCAGGTAATTATAATTTAAAAATATTGTAATTTGTAGAAGTAAGTTGTATAGTTAAAAAAAACGCTTGCATATTCTTGAGAATTAATTTTTGCGCTGACCAATAGCTATTAGCAAAATTTTTTTGTTCATAATTTCTTCAAAATCCCTTCATCATTTCTTCAATTATGAAAAAATGCGAAAAATATGAAAATAAGTATTATAACCTTTCAAATGATTGTTATTATCTTTTACTTCTACTTTTTTTTCATTATCTTTTGCTTTTCTTTCTACTTAAGAAAACTGATAAAACCATGTTCAAATAAAAATAATTTTAACGTATATAAAATCATTTCTAAAATTTTGTTCTGTATAAAATATTCATTTTGGTTTTTTGATGAAGAAAGATGATATGAAGGGCATTATCATAACCCTTTAAACGATTGCCATTTTTTTTTATTTTACATCTTCTTGATATCATTTAATTTTATTTCCATTTATGAATACTGATAAAGAAACCTACTTAAATAAATAAAATAATAACTTTGACTCATATAGACGTATTTCCACATTTTTGATCTCAATAAAATATTCATTTCCATCCTTGGAAATTATAACGCAATGGAAAGAAAATTAAATAAATAATTTGAAGCACATAGAAATATTTCTATACTTTTAGTCTGTAAAATAAAATATTCAAATCCGTTTTTGTAAATTATAACGAAATGGAAAGAAAATTATAAATTTAATTTTAATATTATAATATCTGAGGTGAATAGAAATGCCTTGTAAACAATTTCACATGCTAATGTGAATATTTCGTACTTACTCGTCACACATATTTATTAAAGTTCTGATCATTCAAAAGATATTTAATTTGTCCTCAAATTTTGAACAATAAAGAAAATTCATATCATGTTAGGAGAGAAACCACTTATTATTCCGAGAAAGTTTATTCTCTAGTAATTAAATTTGCATTAGGTAATGCAGGCAGACGCAAACACATTTCTACTACAAAGTGCGTTTGCTTTTTAAAAACGTAGCTACTTTCCTAATTTAATTTATCTTAGACTATTATTACTTTTCATCTGACAAGTTTGTCTTCATAATTTGCTTCATAAAGTAAATTTAACTTTTTCCCCTTTTGAATGCTTTGCATGTTTTGATACGTAAAGCAACATTTGATCTTAAATCCGTATAAAGGCCACGGAAATTCTTATAACCGTTGATTATTTTACGTATTTGTATTATATTTCCCACAAATACAAATTTAGTTTCCCACATTCTTATGTTTATTATTCATACCTATTGTATGAAATATCATCATAATAATCAGATACTTTTGCACATATCAGAGATATATCAAATAAGAAATTTAAGAACGTATAAGCATGTACTCAGGTTAATAATAAAATCACATAAAATATGAAAAATTAAACAAAATTTTTGGATATTTAATACTTACAAATATAAAAAAATAAGTTTTAAATTTTAAAAAATGTATTTATAATTAATTTATTAATAATACATTTTTAAAAAATTCGATTGCTGATTTTTTCTGTATATTTACACTTTATATTTTAAATAAATATTGTTTTAGAAACGAAATGCAAAACCACAAAACAGTATATATTACCAAAATTTCAAACATTTGTTTTGCTTTTTTGTGTAAATAACATTTGATGATAATTGCTTATTAAAATTCTTGCCTTCTAATTAACGAATTATATCCAATATTAAAATGTAATTATTTGACATTTTTTCAAGTTTAGTTAAATATTAATATATGTAGTTTGATAACTATTTAAATTATAAAATTAAATTTCATGCTACGTTTCATTAAATAAATGTTTTCTGCAAACTGCTAAAATTTCTGATAAGTTTTCACTTAATAAATTAACATTTGTCATAATTTTGAGTTTACGTCTGTGTGAATCCATAATACAATTTTTCATACAAAATTAATGCACTTTATTTATTAAAGCTGATTATTTATTATCAGTTCGTAGGAATCAAAAGGAAATTTAATGATTTTAAATTTTCCTTTCATTATTAATTTTTTATTCTTGTCTACCACTCGTTATATTACAAAGCCATTAGATTTGCTCGTATATTATATTGAAGTAATTTTTTTATCAGCGGATATTTTATGTTTCCAAAGATTTTATAAACTATTCCTTTATTGAGGTCTCAAATATCATATAAATAGTTAAAGAAAATTTTTTAGTAAAATTATTCAGCATATCAATTTATTTTTAGTTGAATACTTTTTTGAAATATTCTATTTCTTCGAACTGTTTGAAAATAATAACTCCCTTCACTTAAGATATAAATTCCTTATAAAATTGGAATTATCTAAAATATTATACATTTGAAAGACGTAATCTATTCCTGTTCTACGTTTCTTTCTTTTTCACACAGTGCACTCTTCTGAGTCAGAATCACTAATTTTGTCTGTCTGTTGAATAGGTATACATTGAAATCTTCATTTTTAATTATGGAAAAAAATTCCAATGCGGTGTATAAAATTGCATCAAAATATGGAGATTAAAATATGTAATTTTTTTGTGTGGAACAATGCCTTTACGAGATATGATGAAGGGCTCAATTTGGTTGACAGAATATGTTTAAAATATCTCTGAAATCTTGAAGTAAATGATCTTAATTTGGTTTGAATTTAAAATAAAAATTAGATCTGGAACCTGCAGAAAAGAAACTTTATCATTCTGAGTGAGTTACTAAGTTTTCTTGTTTTAATTCAAGGCAAGCCGATTTTCAGAAAGTTATTCCCCAGGACAATTTGAAGGTTGTAAGTGAGTTTGAGGTGGGAAAAAGAAATAATTACTTTTGAGCAACAAGTAGAATTATAAAGTCCATTCCATATTTCTCTTTATCAAAGTTATCAGATTTTTGTCGTCGTAATATTTGTATTTCCATTTGATTAAGAGAAAATGTAGTTATTCATAATATGATGAAGGATAACTTCATTATTCTGTACTATGATTATTACCAAAAGCCATTGAGTAAACAAAAAATATTCTTAATGATCAAAACCTAATATTATATATATAGAAACCAAAGAGTAAGATTATTAAATGAACATTTTGGTATTAAATAGTTTAAAAAATAATTCCGTCCATTCAAATACTTTGAATTCATTTTTAAATTTACTAAAATCTTTGGAAAGAATGATATTTGATTGATATTGTTGTTGTTACTAAAAGCACTTGCTGTGGGCAAACCCGCTGAATCATCACCGGATTTAAGCCGAAGTGTCTCTTGTTTGAAGTAGCGTCAACTAGGGCAAAGAGTACGAATTTAGGTACACACACATCAAATTCGCTTGCACAGCCCATTGTACAGGGGATAGCATTCACACGTCTTACAGGTAGAGCATAGAACAACATCCATGCCCTAACATGGACTCTAACCCAGGAAACGAAGATCACGAGAAAGACTCGATACCTCTGTGCCAGAATGCTGGAATTTTATTAAATGATATTTATGGTAAATAATAGACGTCTATATGGGGAATTTAAATTACTTTTAGTTTTATATTCATTCTAAGTTGTTTTAAAAATTTTCTAAAATCGATTAAATGGTACATAATTTTTAATTTATGTATATATATATATTTAAAAAAATATTTATAAAATCCAGCAGAACCAAACCTAATGATGTAAGCAACGAGGAGTAATCAGCAAATTGATCCTTTGCAAGCGTTATTATTTTTTAAAAGGAATAGAAAAATAAATTATTTTAATAACAAGAAAAAAGTAACGAATAGATTAAAAATTTCGCAAGATTTTACTCTAATTCGAAAGCTAGACACCGTGATTAATTATAAGCATCATGCAGAAAAAAAGTAGATTGAAAAAATTAAATTTTTTAGCAAAAACTTCAGACCTACCTACGATACCGAAATAACATTGATTATTTACTTCCTGTTTTCTCATAACTATCAGCTGTTCCCATCATACCTCCCCATCTTTCACATCCAACAACTTCCTTTTTTTTAGTTATTTTGATAAAAATTTCATCTACCCAAAGTTATTTATTATTTTTTTATTTATTGAGTGAGAAGTAACAGGGAAGACTTAATGGTGAAGTATAAAAATTCATTCCTTAATTTTATTCCTTATTCCGTTTTATAAATGGCGAAATCAGATATATTGCAATGTATTTGGTTCCTAATTAGTCAGAGACTATTTC
>JAOUZG010041683.1:489652-502080 GCA_026289955.1 Argiope argentata
TGTGTGTGTGTGTGTGTGCGTGTGTGTGTGTGTTTCATGTTGCAGCTTTGCTTACATTTTTTAAGTTTATTTTCACTTTGGAGTGTTTGTATTGGATCTTGGTTATGCCTTATTCAAAAAGAAAATGTTTAAATGAAAAAAAAATAATGTTTTGTAATTTTTTGTATCATATTTCAGAAACCCCTTTCTTTTATTTTCAACAATGCAAAATACACAGATTTGAAACCAAAAAATGTCTATTTTTAGCAGATTTGTTATATCACTCATTGAAAATACTATAATAAAACGTTTTCAATTTTGTGAAAGCTGAAAAAAAATTTTTGCCGTCATGTAAGTTTTTTTTTTCAATCTTAGAATTCAAAGCTTAGAATTTGATCTATGTCTCACCAAATCACTAAACGTAGACTGAATAAAAAATTTCAGTTCATTATTATTGATTTCATATAAATCAACAGAACTTCCATATGGGAGTACTTTTTCAAAATGCTTTCTCAAAAGTTTTTGATATATTCAGTAAGAAGATTCGGTAAATGAATGACAGATGGCTTGTTAAGATAAACAAGTGTCGCAAAAAGATTTGATATATTCTGCATTAGTCTTTCCCAAGGAATAACCAAGTCATTGGTAGAATAAAATACCATCCTTTTCTTTAGAACTTTTCATGTAACTTCCGCAAAATCAGTAGACTTTCACATGATTTATAAACTCCACCAAATCATTGATATACCACAGAAAAATTGAAAAAGGTATTTCATTAATTTGGAACCTTTTTTTAAAATATTTTATAAAACAAAATACATATTTTTGTGAAATATGTGTACAAGAATTTGTTTTGATCCACAAATATCACACCCAAATAAGCAAAGTGTACTTTTAGCCCAAACTTTGGATTAAAATCTTAATTTTTACTTTAATCTTAATTACTTTTAAAATAATTACTTTTTAAAATTTATTTTTTTTCTCTATTCAGCCGAAACAACTCTAGAGATTAATTTATTCTCAAGAAGCCATTTCATTAACCGCAAAAGCAAATTTGAAGTAAAAATCACTTTTACTAATTACTCAGTATTGTATGCACATCCTCCATTAATAACAAAGAATCAAGACTATAAGGGAACAATTGGAAAAAAAATTATCTTTAGTGGGAACAGAATATTGTAGTGTATGGGAGTGGAGAATTCCTACATTTACTGACAGGTTAATTCTTGAGATGTTCTGGATTTTTCTGCCTGTACTATTGCGTTTTATATAATATGTTTTATATAATTTAAAATTTAGAAACCTTCAAAAAATTATTCCTTCGAAAATATAATTTAAGTGAATTAGATTTCTATTTAAATTCCCATTTTGATAAAATCATAATTATTTCCTAAGCATAAAATAAATCATTTGCCACAATAATATTTGCCATATAATATACATTTCATATGCCACATAATATATTTGACACAATAATACTGTTAAAATACGGATAATTACATTAATTTTAGAGGTTTTGAAGTTCATGATTCAATGCAATATATACAATATCTTCATTTTAAATAAAAATCAGTACATGTATAAATTTAAACATTAGGAATACTGGAAATTTCCATGATGGTTGTACTCTGAAATATACATTTCTTCCGTATACATTTAAATAAAGTTCTATTGATTCACGAAAAAAATCCAATATTTCCACTGTTTCTTAATTTAAAAATCGAAATAAGCTTAACTAATAAAGAATTTCATTAAAGGGTGATTATTGTTAAAGTTTAAATGGTTGTTGAAAAAGAAGTGCTGTAGAGTTCTTGTTATAAATATAGACGTGGAGTTATTTTATTTTTCCCAAGACAAATCCTATTGATGAAATCTGAGGTGGTAAAAATCAAGGATTTTTTGCTGTATTTTAATTGCCTTACAATGGTGATTATAATCACCATTACACGGCTTAAAATAAGAATAATTACTACGCCATTGTACTATTTCATTTCATTTTAAAGAAAAGTATATATGCTAAAATTAAACATTAAGTCACTTTAATCCAGCTGCCAAAATTTTTTAAATACACTTTAAAGAGTCTGAGAAGTTGACAATTTCATTGAGAAGAAAGACGACAGATTCAAGATAGGTATTAGATAAATTAAAATAGAAATCTCAAACTGACAAAATGCTAATCTTACTATAAACACTGTTATGACCTTCAAAACATGTCATTGACCTCGAAAGGAGAAGTTCAGTATGAACCGTTCATTACACATTTGGAGAAAAATAAAAATAATTTTTTTAGAACATTGAAACAAAATCAAATTGCAATTACTAATTCTTTCATATAATTTAATGATCCCTGCAACTGAAAGGAGGTTTGATAGATATCGTTTAATGATTTTTAAGATGGGTGTACAAATGAAGATGGAAGGTAATTGAAGAAAATTTTTTATCTGCTTTTTAATGGCCTCGTTTACTGCCCGCTATTTTTTTTATTTGATTATTTTGAAAATGCATTTCCGATTTCAGAATAAATTGAATATTTTTTCTTTTCTTTTTTTAAGCAATGAGAATAACTATTGAAAAAAATAATCAAATTTGATTCTAAATAAATAATGGACGTTTTCAAAGTTATTTGTTTTATAAAAGGATATAAATAAAAACAATCTCAAATACAAAGGATTAAGAATCCATTTATATTCATAAATGCCCGCCAATTTTATGACTAGCTAATTATTTTTGATGAACCCATTTTTAATTAAAATAAAACAATATGAATAATAGAATATTTCACATTTACTTGATTAAATATCTTTTCCTCATTAAAATGTTGAAGATAGAAAATAAATTGCTTAATGCTTAATGCAATCGCTTTACTTATTGAATATTTTGATTAAAAATCCTTTTTGTCAAATTGAAATGTATAATTATTAGTCAAAAATATCCAAATCCATTTGAGGTTTTGACAATTTGGATGTATTTTTAATTTTAAAGTAAATAATTCTAATGTGTTTAGGATATTTTTTCTTTATAAGTTTGTAGAACTTGTTATGCAATGTTATGCATGTTCTGTTTACTCTTATTAATGCATTTTCACTGACAGAATTTATGATTCCCGAAAAAATTGAGGAGTTATAATTTGTTTGAGTAATATAAAATTCTTATGGCATGCAAACCATATAACCAATCGACATATTTTCTAATAAATATATATAAATATGGGTATTAAAATATAAGTACTAAAGTGTGAAATGGGAGTAAAAAAATATGAATTAAATTTACATTTCAGTCACATTTGTAATAATTCTTATTTTATTGAATGATTATAAATTAATTTTCGACATACATTGAATTTATATTTTTCTATTATTATTTTCAGCGCTTCAAACATTTACAGTTTTTATTATAAGAGCTGGTTTTCTTCAAAACTATCAATTTCACTGTCACCAATAAAAGAACATGTTGTTTTTATTAATGTATTTCACATTTCAATTTTATAAATTTTATGAAAATTTGAAGTAAGCTTTTCCTTAATAGTCTTCCCAGTTTTCCGACATTCATTTTGAAGTAAAATTCAGCTAAAATTAATTATTTTATTTATAGTGAACCCTTAATAAATTATAATAATACATTGTTATAAAGAAGGAACTATCACTATAAAGCCTTTAATAATATTATTATTGGAAAAAAAGGTTCAAATTTGATTGAAGAATTTTATAATTTATGTAATCAGAAATTAGTACGATTTAAAGGGAAATATACAGATACTAGAATAATAGCTATTTAAAATTAATGCATCATTTTATAAAGGTATCAAAATTATAGCTATTTAAGGGATTTGAAAGCATCAGTTAGACTTTAATAGAATATGCAGTAGTAAATTAGCAAATCCAATTCTTAATATTAGAAAGATTAATATAAAAATAAATTTCTTTTCATTGTTTAAACTAGCCAAAAAATGACAAAATGAACATTTAATATTTTTAATCTTTTTAAACGGGTGCATTCTTAGAAGTCCTGAAATCAGAATTATCCAAGCTAAAATAATAAAGCTGCAAAATTGTCTAGCTCGACAGTGCCGTTTCGACAATTTACGAAGGAAAACATCCATAGTAAGTGAAAAAATTTTTAAAAAATATTAATTTACATACCAAATATGTTGAAAAATATTTAACTAATGAATCCAATAAAAAAGTGATATGTTTAATTGTAACAGAATGTTCAAATTTTCCACTCATAACATATGGGAAATGCTATATTTTTAATATTAAACTCATCAATCGTTTTTTTAAATGATATCAATAAAAATTTCTACCCAAATCGATGGGCAAGCGTTTATAACAGCCTACAGATCGAGGGCAACAGACAGAAGAGTTTATAATAATATCGCATCGTTTTCCAATTTAAAGCAATTTAAATTTGAATGAACTGCAAATTAAAATTATATGAATAGCATAGAGGATAAGTTTTCATTTCAAAAACTTTTAGACTTTTCAATAATCTTGCTTTCTCTCAACGGAGAATATTCTTTCTTTTCTAGATATTGATGCTTGATCAATTTCAAATCAAGCCTATTTTTAAATTGATATAATGTGAACAGTTTACTTCTACCATTTACGTCATAAATCATAGGAAACTGCTATAAAATTAGGACTTCATAAATTGAACAGAATTCTAATGAAATTATTTCATAGAAATTGAATTGATTATATATTGAGTGATTTTGGTTGACGCGTTAATGTATATTCATATCCGTTTGAAAAACGTATAAAACGTAAATGAATGTCATTGAATGAGCAAAATAATATAGTGAAAGAGCATCTTTATCATTCTTGACACCTTTATTATTTAAATAACACCTAAAACGTTGCTAACATACGAATATTTCTAACTAATCTGGATTTCTGGAATATTTTATTGAAAAATATTTTCGGCAATTACTTTTTAACTCAGAATTTCCTTAAATTATTGTATCTTATTAAACTTTTATTTTTTGCAGTAATTCGATTATATTAAATCCTTAAATACTCAGTTAATTTTCCTTAGTCTTTGACCTGTAATGCGAATTTTCTGTGAATTTATGGTATAAACACATATTGATTGATATCTAAACTATTTACAATATTATAGTTATTAATGAATAAACAATAAATAAATTTGAACGGGACTCCATTTGGCCTGGAAGAAAGTGAAAAAAGTATCCTTTATTAACATTGGGGAATGCAGGGAAATACGATGAATCTTATGTATTTTAATGATACAATGTTACAATTTCAAATTCAGAAATTTTTCGCAGTTTCAAATTTTATATATCATTTGGCTAGATCTGTTAAGATATTCTTGCAGAGCACCTAATGTTTTACTTTGGTATTAAGTTTTAAAGAAAAAGGCTTTAAAAGTTTCGCCTGTGAAATTGCAATTGTATTGATTTCTGTTTCTTTCTTCCAAGTTTATAATATATCAACTTACTAAATATTAAGCTGTGTTCATATAATACACATATTCATGTATATAATTTATATCATACGTATGTATAAAAAGTTATTATAAATGACACAATAGTTGGCATATCTGAATGAAAAATTACTCATTTTGAATTAAAACATTTTCACTACAGTATACAATAAGCATAAAAAAACCTGGTGTTCATTATGTGACATGCAAATTTAGTTGAAAGCTATATTTAAATTTAGTTTTAACGTTACTAAATCTCAAAAAAATTGCCACTTCTTTATGATGTCAATATTTGTAATGAAATTATTAATAAAAAAATAAACGATGGATTTTACTTACAGAATTTTGATCCATCGTCATTTTTTAGCTGTTATAAGATTTAAAGAAATGTTTTGATCATGCTAACTATATAACTACATTGTCTAATAATTTATATTAAAGAAAAAATATCTAATCCATACTAAGTTGTTTCTCTGAAATACAAAGAAAAAATTCCACCTTAAACTCAAGCCCAAAGAAGAAAACAATATTCACTGAAATCTTCAAATAACAATTTTTTTATTAAATTTTCCATGGAGATAAACTTTAACGATGCCAAAAAATCCAGTAAATTAGATATTTTTTATTTATTTCTTCAAGTTTCTTGTCTTGCGTAGTTAAAAATATAATTTTCTGTATGATAAAAAGAAAAAAAAATGATTTTAAAAAATTTATTCTAAGATGTTTTTATATCTATTTCTTCATATTACTTACATACTCTCATTACCTTTGGGAAGATCTTATGGCAAAATACACTGTGCTATAAGGCAGTAAATAAATATGCTAGTGCTCAAACTATTCAAGTTGTTCATGTACTTAAAAGTAATTTACTGGCTCTTTCATTTTTTCTTTAGCAAATGCATTTAAATCCGGTATAAAGTGAAAAAAAATAATGCAACAGAACTCTAAAAAATTTTAAAAATATATTTTCTTCTAAAATCTGGTAAATCCTATGTGTTGTTACTTAATGCCTGAAAAAACAGTTATTTGTAAAAGCAAATCCATGAAGCTACAAAGAGGATTATTTTTCCTTTTCAGAAATCTGTTCGCTATTTTTCATTAAGGATAAAAATAAAATTCTGGTGACTTCAAGTTAATTTATCTTTCTAGGTGACAAGTAAAAGACTTTATACGGTTATGTGGCGAGGTTTTAAATTTATTAATCTTTATTTCATAGTGAAAATATATAATGAAAATATGAAAGGAAAAATTATGTTTTCTATTAAATGTTTACTAAATCGGTTTAACTTGAAATCAGAATCAAAATATACAAGATGTCAATCACTGAATGACTATAATTCAAGAATTTAAATGGTTTGGAAAAAACCAAAGAAGTTATTAGAACAATTTTTTGTCTACATAATAAAGGATTCTTATGTAAAAAGTATTATGATGTCGGATAGTAAATTAGTATTTTGATGTTTATTGACTAAAAATTACTACATTAGCAGTTATATAACATTTTATTTTATTCTCTTGTATGCAAAGTATCAAGAATATGTTGAAGATTTGACAGTTTTCTGCCAAATTCTGAGGGCAATTTTCCTCTATGTTTGCAAAATTATAACCACTTATTGTAGTTTGGAAAATTTTGGATTAAACCATCATGATAGAGCTTGAGATCCTCATAATATCTACTGTTTTGAGCCATGAAGAGGTTTATTGGGTACTTAGGTATTAGACCATCAATGAGACAACGGTCACCAATCACTTACGTATTAGACCGTCGATGTGCCAACGAATGCCAACCACCTCGAGGCAATTTACTTAAGAAGCCATAAAATTACACCGACATCGTTTGTTCGTTTTCACGTATAAATTTATCTCATGTCCAATCAAACAAGTATTTTTAGAAGGAATAATTCCGTAATTTCTGAAATTTGTCGTGGCATCTTCTTCAAATTTTAATCATTTTAACGAGTAAAAAAAATCAGAACAAAAAAAGCGATTAATATTCCACAAAATCAACAAAATGGCGGGCGACAGTTAAGATTTGCACAATTTTTTTAAATAATGACCGTTTTTTGCTTTTATTTGTGGTTTAGTAACTCACTGGTGACGCCTTCAAATTTGGCAATTAAGATCGACAACTTAATACTTTCCGTTAGTACCGTTTAATGTTGATCGGAAGCATCAGTCTATTGATGACTTCAAATGGAACATGAGGTAGCGTCTTCACTCGTACCCATTGGACCTGGAGATCTATGAGACCTGGATATTCTAACTAATCCAGAAATGTGACAAATGCTCAAAGCAAATATTAATACGTCGGAAAATATTAAGTTAGCAGTATTTTTACTCATTTTACCTTATTATTCGTTGCATTTATTTTATTACTGTGTTCAATATTATGTGCGTTATTTACTTTTAGAAATATCAAAAATTCTCTTAATCCAATTATACAAATATTTGTCATACATAAATATTGAAAATCAAGTTAATTGTTTGAGCAATAAAAACGCAAATTTCGACTGAACGAAACTTTCCCATTTATAAATGACAAGCAGAAAAAATGAAAGAAAACTGATCTAGCAGAACTAAGAAAAATGGCCTAAAAATTTAAGAAAAGAGTTTCAGCTTACTTATTTTTCCTCAATAAATTTTGGGATGATTATAGTATAGAATATATTTTCGTGTTATTAATTTTTTTTTCTAAAAAAATATTGTTAAATCCGAGAATAACAATACAATTCACACCAATCTTCTCTGGTAATCCATATAATACAAATAACTAATTGAAAGATTATTATTATTCTATGAATTACCATAAAATAATAATATACTTCCTACATATGATTGTTTGATAATATGATTAATAACAAGATTATTTTTATAATGATTTTTTTCTTTATAAAGTCATAGAAAAAATCATTCTTATTAAAATATTGTTGAAAATAAACTAAATCACCTCAGATTTATTCCTTTTTAAAATATGTTCTAGGGGAAATAAGAAAAAAAATAGAAATTTCCCCGCTTGACGGATTAACATCCCTATAAAAAGCTATTTATTAAAATTTCAATTTTTACTTTTCATTTAACAGTATCATTCACCTCGAATGCAAAAGTAAAAAATACTATACTAATTAGGTAATTAATAATGAGGAAATTACTGTGATTTCTGCCCATATTGGCAAACAAACTTGTACAAGGAAGTTATCTTCATACTTCTTACAACTAGCATTCTCTAACGAAATGATATTTATATGTAATCATGACTCCTTCATTTGCTGCATATTTAATTTCTCTAAATTTGGACATTTTGAAAGAAGGAGATATTCTTATCTTTTTTCTGAAGCGTTACTTCAACTCACCCATTGTATTCATCCTCAACGTGATTTCATAAAGTAATTACATATTAAGTATAGACCCTTTTCAATTATAATTTAAATTTTTAATGATTTAAGGAATAACTGCTTTGTGCATTTTTAAAGCATCCATCTACTTATTCTGGATCGCTTTAGGCATCAGTTTTATATTTATTAATTTATATATATTTTGAAATCAAAATAAAAACATAAATATTCTGGAATACTTTTTTTTAAAATTTCCTTTTCCTGTATCTTTCTTTTAGTAACAGTGATTTACGGCATTAAAAAGTAAACTATTTGTTGAATAAGTGAGTAAATGAACCTTAGAATATAAAATTATTTTAACACCATCCTTAATAACTTATAAGCCATCTCATCAAAACATATTTACATACCAGTAAAATGAAAAACAAATATTATGCAGACGGGCAAAAATACTCAAATTATAATCTTTATTGACTGTCTGGCTAGTTTTTAGAAATTAATGAGGCGTAGCATCAAAAAAATAAAAGTGATCTGTCAGTATTTTCGAGTGACTTTGAAGTGATCTCTTCGTTCTTACTTTATCTCTAAACATTTTCCATTTCATTAGAAAATTGATTTTGTATAAAAAGCATGTATTCAAAATTTATCTCCAAACAAAATAAATTTTAGAAATTATCTTTCAAATCTTTAAATATTCTTGATGTTTTTTAAAGTCATTTCTAAGGTCCCTGGTCACCTTAAAACAAATTCAGAAAAATATTTTCAGTTAATTTTAATTTTATATTTGAAAATATTTATTATCTACAATATTTCTAAATATTTTTGGAATGATTGAATCAATTTTATAAAGAACACATCTGATTCTTTTATCTCTTTACCAGCCTCTTATTATATCTAGACTTGATGGACGGAAAAAAAAATCAGTATGGTAAATTTTGACCATAACTAAACCATACGCAACAATAATACCAAATAAATATTTTTGTTGCATACATTCTTCTTTAGTGAGTATTTTTATTCAATAAAAACACCTGAACTAAATTAACTATGGCTCTGACATTCAGACTATGTCTTTGGAAAATAAATAATGTAATATGTTTGTTTTGTTCTTCAACGACAAATTGCAACATCTAATATCATTGTAATAGTTCTTTGGATTTGTGGTATCATTGTAATAGTTTTATCCACTTATTCATTATTTCTACCTCATTACGTTGTCTAGCTGGGTGTCTATTTATTTTATCCGGATTAAACATGTTAAATGTTACCTTTATATATATTATGCATATTAACAAACTCAACTCACTTAAAGGCATAACAGATGAGAACAAACTTAAAAAATCTGTAATTTCTGGTAGCTGAAATTTGTATTTTAGCAATTTATATGCAAAATTAAATGCTATTATTTTGCTTCTTGTTATAAAAGAACCTTAATAAATGTCATGATTTTGTGCAATTCAATGTTGATCGTATTTTAGTTTTGCACATTAAATAGTATCAAACTATTGCAGCACTAAATATTTGGGAAAAAAGTAATTGAAGGGAATCTGAAACTTAAAATTGACTGTACAGTTATAAAAAGTTATCATCATGAAATATCTTATGATAACTTTTATCGACAAAAAGGATTATCCATAAAAAGTGGGAAAACAGTTGTATAAAGAAATGTGATAAAATGTTGAAATTAGGAATCACTAAAAAATCTTTATTTGAAAAAAGGGTGATAATGAAAATGAAAAAAAGAAAATAATAAATAAACAAATATATATTTTTTAAATTGGGCCATATTTTACCATTAATATTTCAGAAATCTCCTTTTTTATATATTACATCCTTCGCAATTTTAAATTTAATGAATTATTCTTTAAAAATTCAACTCTATCCAATTAAATTGGAATATATATAATCTTTTCAAAAACCAAATATATTTTCTAAGATATGTATAATATCTTTTTTCTCAAAAAGGATTAATATCATTTCATTGGAGATTATTTTTTTAAAAAAATTAATGCCTAATAGGATTTCTAATTTACTCGGTTATTAATATTATTGTAAAATAAATGAATGAGTTTTTATATTTTTTTAGAAACTGTCCTTATCAGACCTACATCTTTAGATGAAATTTAATTATTTGTGTATGAATCCTTTTTATTAAACAATTCATTCTTTTATATTGCGTGTCTGAAGTTATTAAATAAATATCTATTTCTTGAAGAAAAGTCTATTACAAGTAAAAATTTTGCCTGCAGAATAAGATTTTATAAATTAAAAAAAAGGGGAGTTGTCTTATCTTTCGAATCAATTTTCTATTTAGTAATCCTCAGTTAATATTTAATTCTATTATTCCAGATTTCATATATTTTCTTCTTTTTATATATAAATTTTAAATATTAAGGATTAATTTTACTTGATATATTCTTAATATTTTATTTATATTTTAGTTATGCGTGCTATTATATTTTTGAAACCCCCTTAGAATTATTTCTTTCTTTGGTAAAAGAAATAAATAAAATTAAATGTTAATTTAATACATATATTTCTTAAAATTTTAAATATATATCTGTAAAGCATGCCATAGCTATTTCGAATGCTTTCAGTAATTCGATTTTGATATGAGATGAATACACATCCAAGTAAATGGATAGTCCTTAAGAATTTTTACTTTTTTTTACATTAATTAATAATTTTTCTTAACTTAAAAAAAACTTTTCATTTTCATTATTTAATAATTATATAATGATTATACAATAATTTTTTTTCTTAATTTTAAAAAAACACCTTTCATTTTCATTATTTAAGTAAATTATATTTCAATTGGTATTCAATATAAAAAATTGGAATATTAATCTCTAACTGATAATGAAATGTGAAATAAACTTTAAAAAATTGAATAGAAATTTTATAATAATTAGTTATGCGTTAGTATTCAAATTCTCTGACTAATTTTATAGTTTATTATTTCATAAAATATCCCGTTGAAGTTAATATATTTATTCCCTTTGTTTAGTTTCATCAGTCCTAATTAGGTTGTTAGTGATATATTGGGAATGTATCACATGTTTTTGGAAAATTTAGTAATATGTTTTTCTTTCCTTCACTATCTATGTTTAGTTTCTAGTTTTAAGAAATTTAACTATTTAAAAAAATCAATTTTTGATGAAAATATTGAATGTTTTTTCATATCTATAGACTTAGTAAATAATTTTATTCACAAAAACACATGAAAAAGATCCTTCATTATATAAGAAGTTTTTTTTTTAGCAAAATAAGCTTAATGTAAGCTGAAATGTTATTTTTTTGATATTTAAAATTTTGGCAAAATGTTCTGTTAAGAACATCCTAAATTACTACTCGTAGCATATTTTTTTAAAAGTTTAGTTTAGTTCGCTTTCACTATTTTGTGCACTAAGCAAACATATCAATCTCACAATAAGGAATTATTCTGAAATTCACGATAAGTAATCTGCTCATAACTAATTTTTATAGTAATTTCAGTACTTACATATTCCAAAAAGTTTCAAAAATTATTTCAGTGTTTAATTGCAGTATTTAGAAATCAGATAAACAAACTTGTACTGATAGTTTTTAATTCGGAAGTCAATTAATTTATCTTGTAAGTTATCATCAAAATTCGAAATTTTTGATAAATTTATACGTAAGAGAATCTGCTTCAAC
>JAOUZG010041683.1:542080-552408 GCA_026289955.1 Argiope argentata
ATAAATAATTTCTTGATGATTAAAACTCCAGCTTCAATATAACTTCCGCGTATCAGCTGTACGAACTATTTTTATGGCGTCAAAACTGCAAACCGATAAAAAAATTTCTAAAATTACACGTGCCCTAAATACTTTATAATACGCTCTTCCTGATTTCTGATGGTCTGGTTTGTTCACTGCACTTTTTAAATGACTTCAATAGACAAAATTGTTTTGACAAAAGTCAAAAATTTGAATTATTTATTTGAAGTTTCGAATATGGAAAGGAATGTTAAAGAATCCATATTTTATTTATATTTTACACGTACTTATAGACTCACGTTCACAATACGAGTATGCATCATTTTCAGTTATCTACATCTACTTTCTAAATATATTTTTTTTTATTTACTCGAACTCTGATTTAATCTCATAGTGATTTTACTTAAGTATTTATATTATTTTGCATTTTTGTACTTATAATTAATTTTTTTTTATTATGATCTTTTATATTAATAACTATAAATTATGCAAAATTTCTGTATTTCCATGTATTATTTTGTTATTGAGGGGTCGACTAAACTCATTCTTGACGATTATAATGTCGAAATAATGTTAAGCATTTTTTCGACATTACAAGAGGCCTAATAAAGCCTAATATTGAAAATAATGCCTGATAAAGCTTAGTGTCGAATATAATGTAGAAAAAATGCTTAACATTATTTCGATATTACATTAGGGGTAATAAAGCCTAATGTAGAAAATAATGCCTAATAAACTAAGTCGAAATATTTTTTATTGAAAAATATAGTAAAGATTCAGGGATCACAGCGATTCAGAAAATAAAATGAATGCATATTTGAAAGCGCTCAATATTAAATATATTTACGATTATTCACCGTTTGTAACATCTTTGAAAGAAATAAAGTATTGTAAATATACAATTTACATTTTTTTTAGCATTTCAAACTTAAGAATTGAAATTATACTTATATTAATATTTGTTCATGTTATGATGCAAATATACGATCAAGTGCTTCAGAAGATGCAATAATTCTTATTTAAGCGCTTGAATATATAAGTTTGAAAAATAATTAATATCTCATTTAAGGAAACTATCAATAATTAAGGAAACTATCAAAAGCCCACTTAGAAATAAGATTACAAAAATAAATCATACTATTTTCTAATTACTAATACTCATTTGTTTCTTCTGTCTACCGTATCCGTACCAATTAACATATATCACCATCAATAACAACAATTATGCAAAATGTAATTCATTTTAACAATAGCTTTCTTCATGCTCGGTAATAATCTTAATTGAAAATTTTTAGCTCACTTTCTTTTTTAAAAAAATGTTTGTAGCTTCAACACTTATCCAGATTCTAAAACTTGCCACTATAATTACTTGATTGAAGTGCACCAAAAATACCCCCTTAGCTTTATCATGGTTTTCAATGAAATGATTGGATGTGACTACATAATCTTTGGTATAAGAGTGGTGCTTATTTAATCCCCAAACTGTCCGTAGATTCTTTTAAGGCAATCCATCAAATTTGATTAATGGTCAAATTATGGTTTGAAAACAGAAAAATGAAATATTTTATGGATTTGATGTAAGACGCCTTGACATTGCAGTAAGGAAGGTTTTAATTATGAGTTATTTTAGAATTTTAAAAATTGGAACACCGTAATCTAGGACCCTTACACCGAGTATAAATTAAATGCTGATTTAATTACATCTGACGGAATAGGCATATTTTTTGCTTTAAAGATTTTTTATAGTAAATTGTTAAATACGAAATGCCATCTTAGTAAATCCATCTTAATTTTTTAATAATTAAAATATTTTTTTGGCTTATTATATTTTAATTAATTTAACTATGACATTGTATTGACAAAAGATAGTACCTGCTAAAGTGTTGTCATCAATAATAAAAGTTTTTTTTTTTGGGGGGGGGGTAAATATTTAATTTTTATGAGTGGAATGCAATACTTTGATTAGCTTATTGAATCTGCTGTCTTTGAAATATGTTTAGTAATTTCCTTCCTCTTACACACTATTCTGGTCAAAAAAAATTTCGAATAGACGTGTTACAAATTTGTAATACATTTTTTCGTGAAACTAATGTGAAAGAAAGGAAGATATATTATAATAGAGATTATATATATATTAATGAATAAAAAATCAATAATTCAGCTACTTCAAATTGTTGTCAGAATAAGTGTTTTTGAAAATTCAAGAATTAGGAAGATTCTTATATGTTTTTAAAATTACTTTCATTAAATGTTAAGAGGGGTTTATTCTTCATGTAAACTATATTCCAATTTTATAAGGTATACACACGAGAAGATCTGAGACCCATCACTCTAGCGAGTTCTTTCTTTACAGTGTTGATCGCAGCGGCATCTTTCTAGCTGAAACTTAATAAAAAAATGTTGGCTACTATTTTTTAACGATTTGGTACTTGCATGTTTATTGTCCAATCTCTAGAGATGATTTTAAGATGATTTTGGGTCTGTTTTAATATTCGTTCCATTTTTTTCTAGTAAAAAATTCCTTTATCAGACTTGTCAGACTACTTGTACAATAATTACGCTATACCATTCAACAATAAATTTTAAATTTTAGTGGCAATTGCTAAATGGAAGTATTCCCCATTATTCGTTTTTTTTAAAATTATATTTAATAAGATTTTTTCCAAAGGTTTTTTTTTCCATTTTTTTAAAAAATGGAACCTAATAATCGACACAGTTCGGTATATTCATTTGTTATAGAATCTTGGTCTTGTATATTCTTAGTAACGTTGTAAAAGTTTAACATTTTCTGAACATAATAATTGTATAATCATTAATTTAATTAAATTTTAATTTCTTTTCAGAATTACCATAGGTTAGTGAATTTCAGAATCTACACATGAAACCTCAAAATTAGAAAAAAAGTCTTATTTAATACAATTACGGATGGAACTTTTAAACGATTGTATTTAATAAAATTGAAATTTAATTTGAAAGTTTGTATGGTTTTTATAGTAATTAGCTTAAAATATTTTCTTCAGTTTTTGAGAATATTATATTTAAAATTAAAATCGTTCGGAATATACCTTGTATTTTTTTGATAAATTATTTTTAAACAAAAGGACAATAAATTGTCTCTTCATTTTTTTAAAGTTTATATCACTCTGGAAGCAATTAAAATGTAATTTCTTTTTTAATTAGCATGAAAAAAAACTTGAAGAAAACGAACTTAGGATACTTAGGAAGAATTTTTATGCGCTGGAATTGATGATAAACTAATGCAACACTGGAAAACGAATACTCATAATTCATCAATTAAATATTGGGAAACGGTCTTAGTAATAAAGAAAAATTTCACTGTGAATAAAGGTCATTAGAATTTTCTTTAAAAAGATCAGAGACAGCGAAATTCAATAAATTTTAATGAAAAAGATAACAGACAACAAAAGTTATTAGATTTTTCTTAAATTGTTATTAAATTTTCCTTAAACTTTTCATCTTTCTTATTGAAAATTAAGAATTCTAAAGCAGGAAAGTAGAAAAATAATGCTAATTATAATGTTTCTGAATTGCTTTAAAATAATGTATTATTATTTATTGTATCATTGCTATTAAAACTTTTTTATTGATTTATATTAGGAAAATGGAAAAAATAATGTTAATATTTATTAACTTTTATATGAATATACTTTTTTTACATTTTATTATGTTCTAAATGCTACTAATATTTTTTTAAATAAATCATTTCTAATTATTGTGGTGAATAAATCTCGTCTAATTTATACGAGTATTCTCGTCGAATTCTGCGCGAGCCTTTCGTGAAAAAAGAAAGTTTTTCCATTCCTACAACAGCTTAAATAAGACTGTTTCATAGCTTAACTACTCGAATTTTCTGCTCTTGATTATTTGTACATATTAATTAAAGAGAGTTTTTTTGGTATGCATCTTCCATGAACTAAATTTAATCTAAACTAAATATATACAGTCAAAACGGTTTTTTTTATTTAAATTTCTTTTGGAAAGTCAAGAAAATAACAAAAGTAATTATTTTTTCGAAAAGTGATCAATCCTTTGGTAGTCTCATAAGAAATTTTGATAACAGGATGCCACAAAAAATTCACTTATTTACAGATTTGGTGAGCATTTGATCAACCAAAATTCAAATACCATTTGTTGAGAATAGTGTTCATATCATAGTCTTATTTTCTTCAAACAAAAAATAGCTCTTGTGTTGCTCCACAAAGTACATTTACTTAAGCCTGAATAAAAAAAAGCAAATTAAAATCAAATAATGATGATGAGGTTCCTGTGTCTGCTTTATACCGGAGAAAGGGGGTGCAGTAGCTTCTGAGGGTATAGAAACCTGAGCACTTGAGGGTAGAATTCTGACTTCTAGTTCATATGAGGATGGTGCAAACACATAGGCTTGCACATCCCCTTTTTACGGGGGGGGGGCACATTCACACAGCTCACAGATAGTGAGTTATGTGAGAACAAACATAGAACAAACATGCCCTAACCGGGACTCGAACCCGCGATGTCCAGATCACGAGGAAAACTCTTTTTAGCATTAAATCGGCATTAAAATTTTGATAATTTTTTTCAGATAAAATACATGGCATTCTAATTTAAATTTTATTATTTTTTTATGATTTGACAAAAATTTTTTTTAGGAAATGACATTCACAATTAATTTATTTCACATGGCGAAGAATTATGAATCCCTGACTTATTATTTATTATTGCATATGCCATATTATTTTCATAATTGTAAGTTTGGGCGTTCATAGTATAAATTTAAACTTAAGGAACATAGACATACAATGCTAGGAAAATGATAGTTTTTTTTTTAAATTAGTGATTGTAAGACGGAACATAATTCTTACTTAATACATACATACATTTTAGGATGTAATGATCTGATAAATTATATAAATTAATTCTCATGAGTATCTAGAGAAAATACTCATACGTTTCTCAGTAATTAACAAAACATAGCATTTTACAATTGAAAAACTACTGTTTAATTAAATGTCACAAAACATCTGCTTCAATAATTCATCTTTATTTAATTCAGAATATATGAACAAAGTTTTGAGGCGAAATTCCGTTGCCCGAATTATTTAAATTAACGCAAGATTTCAATGTTTGTAACAATATTTAAAAAGGAGAGAACTTTTTATACCAAAATATTTTAATAACTTATAACTTTGTGCAAAATTACAAACTGATCCAAATGTTTTGTAAAAACTTCAGAAAACAATTTTTGGTGTGTTATTAATAATTTTAAAGAATAATACAGTATTTAATTAAATTCTGGGAATGGTAAATTAAATACATGTTCACAGCAAAGCTATAAAAACAGTCAAAAAGGGAATTTAAATCTTCACCAACTGTTCGAAGTAATTACAGAAATTTTGAAAATTATTTTTAAATAACTGAGAATCACAAAAAAGAAATTTATTTTAACCCAGTATTCTTACTAAAATTAAGTAACTGAAATCTTACTGAGATATTACTTCCTAACAATTTGGTGATTTTAAAAATCATTTTATCTAGGGAATTTCCGGAGAAACCATAGTATGTTTTTGTGCAAAACAGATTAATTAAAAAGGAATTAATAGTTTAATTAGAAATCAAGAAACTTTCATTTAAATTTTCTTGTATTTCAGAGAATTTGGGAGACAAGCCTAAAAATAATGATTACTAGAAGTACTTATTATTTATTGTAACTATTATTGCTATTTTAAAATTTCTCTAAGGAATTAAAATGTATATATTTCGTGTATTCAAATTAAATGATCAAAAATGATTTTTTTTTTAAAAATGCATCAAGATGGAGCTTTGGACAAAAATTTGAAATCATCCTAAATGGATTTTCTTCTAAATGCAAGAATGTTAGTTATCTATTTTTATATTACTAAAAATTAATTCGATAAATAGTTTTAAAAACCAAATAATATATTTCATGAATGTTAAGGTAACCATGGACCTTTAAAATGACTTTTTGCACTTTTCTCCATAGCAATTTGAAATTTTACAGACATTAAGAGTAACACTATAGGAGATGACACACAAAAATTATTTATTAGTTAGGGGGTGTTAATATAATATAATATTATAGGTAAATAACATTAATGAAAAATATTTCAGGCGCTCCAAATTTGTTAGAATGTGCTTCAATTTTTATTATTACTTACTCTATTCATTTTGAAACGAAAGTTAGGATAAATCTTGAAGATTGAGTACGAAATATCAAAACTAACCTATATAATAACTCAAAACTACTTAAACATTTTTTTAAAAAATCAGTAATTACATTGATTATTTTGTATATTTCATACTCAAGCTTCAAGATTAATCCCAACTGTCGTTTCAAAATGAATATAGTAATTAATAATAAAAATTGGAGCACATTCGAACAAATTTGAAGCGCCTGGAATATTTTTCATTAATGTTATTTATCGTTAATATTATATTATATTAACCCCCTTACCTAATAAATAAATTAATATAATGCTTTAACATTTTGTGTGTCATCTCTTATAGTGTTACTCTTAATGCCTGTAAAATTTCAAATTGCTAAGATGAAAATTGCAAAATGCTATTTTAAAGGTCCCTGGTCGCCTTAAAATTCATAACATGTATTCTAATGTTCTGATATTAAATCGACTTTCTGTCGATTTAAATTAATATATGGCCCCTTTACGACGTATCATAAAAAACGATACACATTCTTTTAAGCATTAAAATCCAATTATACTGAGATATAAAAGAAAACATATATAATTTTTTATATTGACGAAGCGAAAAATAAATCTACATCCAGATCGAAAAAACGAAGTTTTCATAAGATCGACTTGCATATGCCAGAAGTTATTGCAGGGTGTATCTATTCTAAGAGGCACCGTTTAGTTTTGCCCCCTAATACATTCTTCTTCTTCAATCTGACATTAATGACAGCTGCACAGACATGAAATTTATGATCAAGCATCAAATTTCCAATGGCAATCAAAGTAAATCTTCTGGATGTGTTCTTGACGGCGTGGTGAAAAATAGTAAGGTGAAGGCCCCGTCTAAAAGTAATCTTGACTCTCTGAATATCGTTTGGAGCCATATGAGCAAAGTCAGACGTTGATGTTATTTACATTGCACTGGGTGTCTCTGTCTTATTTGATAGAAGAGATATACTTTATTCTAGATATTTCTATAGAAGAGTACGATATTAAATAATATTATACTTCGATTTTTTTTTAGGCATACAATACTTAAATTCGTATTCTTTTCAATGTATTGTACTACACCAACTACACATTACATTTATTAAATTTGATCATTATCTTCATATAATTTTATTTAACTTGACTTGTTTCATATTTTAGATAATGACTTGTGGTTCTTTCTTTTGTATTGATTCTTTTATATTCCAGAAGTTTAGATTCATATATATGTATAGAATTTGCATAAAAATAATTAAAAGTTTATTTACAGAATTTAATTAGTTAGGTAATTAAAAATTAAATTTCATCAATAGTCCTTATAATTGTGCTATATTTGATAGAAATTTTAAAAAAAATCCTATTTTATGACAAAAAATATTTATAATAATTTAATGAATAATTAAAACTAAAATGCTAAAAAAAAGTACAAAAATGTTTTGATTTCTTAAAAAATGTGAAATTTTCAATACGCCATAAGTTTTGGAATGAAATTTAAGAATTTTTTTTAATTATTTGCGCAATATATCTACATTTTATCATAGAAATTCAAGATGCAAATTGCACATATGAAAAACTGTAATATGTTAAGAATTCAAGGTTTTTGAGTCAAGAAAATATATACTTTCCTCCAATATCCATAACTTTTTATATCTATATTTTTTTATCATGAAATAAGATGACACCTTCTATTTTGGGAATATTTATTTTATTTTTGTTCAAATACAATCAATAGAAAACTTTATATAGTTATGTATCTGAAGTAATTTTAATATTGATTTATAATAGTAATGAATGATTTTTTTTTTTGCTTACAACTATCAAAGTTCGATAAATCGATGCACCTACGGCATTTGGGCAAAACTTTGAATTGATTAAAATATCTTTTTTATAATCTATCCGATTTTTCTTAAATATAATGTACTAAAATTGAACTTTTTCACTTAATGTCGACTGTTTCGGTCTTGGAAAAATTATTTTACCAGAACCGAAAATTACGAATGCTTTTTTTAATCCTAAAAGAAAACAGATGAAAAACTCACAATTCTTGGATTTAAGAGTATTTTACATAAAACCGGTTTTTGTTAGGAAATGAGAATTTCCTTCTTCAGTACTTATTTAAATTCATAATTGTGAAAATGGGGAGGAAAATGGAAACATCATATATATTATAAAATCTATACGGACAAATGCATATCCGTGCAAATGCATATATGGGTTTCAATAACTGTTTGATTTTTATATTCCTTTAACTTGTAAATAAGATTGTCGATTTTCCATTTTTATAATTTGTGGGGAATGTTGAAGATCTCTAAAAAAATCCTAAAATCTCAAATTTCTGTTTTTTTTGTTAATAAATCGCAAATTTATTAACGGATCCATCAATATCAAGAAGATGACCTAATTAAATATTTATTTGAAGTAACTTACTTTTTATTTAAATATGAAGAGAGAAAGTATTTTTTACAATTAAATATTAAATTAATATTACAAAAGCAAAATATTTTTATATTTTGTAGCAATATCCTAAATATAACATGTCTTCTCAATTTGTGAATGGTTAAGTTTATCAACAGACAAGAGTTAGAACCATGTATGATTATTGTATAAATGCAAATACAGTTGTAAGAAATATTTTTCAGGATAAATAATGATTCAATTTTTAAAAAATAAATTTTTTATCGATGTCCTCCGGCTTAAAATAAAAACCACCAAACGAAAAATCCGGCCCATATAAGTATTCAATAAAGAAATTCAATTAAAAAGTTGATTTAAAAAGTAGAAATGTTAAAGTTATTGAAATTTATAGATTGCTATTTCTATTTTTTGGTGTCTCTTCATATATAAGTTTAGAAAAAAAATACCTGTTAAATAAAAGATTAATTTTAGAAAATACATTTTATTTAAATGACAAGAAAAATGATAATTAATTTTTGCCCTTTTTCAGTTGTCTTTCAATTTTACTCACGCGACATTCAAAATCATCAGTTTAATAACGAAATAGACTATGAAGCATTTTATCTTAGATTACAATAATTCATATTCAAAGATAAATTTTTGAAATAATTGGATATAATATAGGATTAAGAAACAACCAAATATATTTATTAAAAGTTATTCTATTATTATTTATTATTATAGTATAAGAAAGGGAAATTTTTATATCAGTGCATTATGGTTTTATATATAGTAAGTAGTTGAATCAAATCTAGTCTGTCTCAAGAATTCAATTAAGCAATTTAAGCACGAAAGCCGTTAAGAGTAAAAAAAAAAATGTTAACACTAAACCATTCCCTCCAGACAAAAATCCATGAGATGGTCACAAATAAACAAAAACAATCGAGGCAAAATGTCTTTTTAAGGTTCCAACATTAATTCCGTTTCTTCAGCTACAAAACGACTTTTCTAACAAGTTAGCCGTCCACATTTCTTTTCCGCACTTCAGCGACGCGAAACAAAATAAAAGTAATAAAGAAAAACTTCAATTGAACATTTTATTTCGGAGTTCGCATCTATCAGATGGTGAACAGCTCTACTTTTTCTCATTGCGGTATCCTAGCAACAGCATTGCGAACGTAAAATGCACTTTGCACCTTTTATCCAGAGTTAGATTTTCCAACAGCGATAGTGACTTTCTCAGGGGAAAATAAAGATGAACTTTGGATGCGGAGAAAAGTTTTTCCCGCTATATACGTAGCAGTCGTAGAGAAATGGGAAAATACACTTTAACTTATTGGCTAGCTGTTTCGTGCATATTTATTTCACATGAGTTTTTTTGCATTTTGTGTTTGTATTTGAAAAAGTTAGCATTTTTATTGAGGTGAGTGTTGACGAATCACTTTAATTTCGAATAAAAATTGCATGTGTTATAAACGTTTTTTTTGTTGTTGTTGAAAACGAATTGAGGATATTAAATGAATTTAGTATCTTGCATTTAGTCATAAAAGTAAATAAAAACTATAGTAAAAATAATTTTAGGAATTTCGGCATTTAAATTATTGAAGAATAGTTAATAAAGAATAATTTTGGGAATCACGGTATTTAAATTATTAAAGAATAATTAAAAAAGAATAATTTTAGGAATTTTGGTATTTAAATTATTTACGAATA
>JAOUZG010041683.1:561207-578886 GCA_026289955.1 Argiope argentata
ATATATATATATATATATATATATATATATATATATATATATATATACTCTATTTAACATTTAAAAATTTAAGCTGAAGTTTGAATAAATTAAGAATATATAAAATTGACGAAATGTAGGAAAATAAGTATATTTAAATATTATTTTTACGAAATTTCACATTATTACATTGCAGTTATTATTAATACATAAAATCGCATAAGTGATATTAATTAATGACGAATGAACTAATTTGGTTTAATAAAACTGGGAATTTATTTTTCCTTTGAAATAAATAACATATATTTCTTTCGGGCCTGATATTGTCTAATCAGAGTAAATATGAATAATTTGCTGACAGAAAGCAGTAAATATAATTTTTATTTTAGCAATAAATGCATAAAAAATAATATTTCTTACTCTATTATTAAAATATATAATATTAAAGAGGTCAAAAATCTAGTAAGAATATTTAAATACTGAAATTCAGGGTAAAGAATAAGCCGGATGATAACATTAAAGGAAATTTCAATTGTGCATTCATCATTAACAATTCTCTTATTTTACCTTCATTTATTAAATTATAACTAATAGTGGCATAAGTTTAAAGTATTAACTATAGTTTTCTTAGCCCAAGCTGTCATTTTTAATATTATCAAAAAAATAATAGTTATTACAATTACCAGCTGTTGTTAAAAATGAGAATACAGAATTTTTTACGGATCGATAATATTTTATTAATAAATAGGGTTAAATAAAGTTAATCATCTCTTAAGCAATTCGTTATTTGTGGCTTATTCTTACTCCAAATGTGGAAGGGGGGTTTGAAGACATAGATGACACTTTGAATTTTTAAGCTCATTTTATTCCATCACGGGAAGTAGGCATTATGTAGAAGTAAAAGCGACAAACACAACATAAAACGAGACAAAACGAAATGACGAAAAGCTGATGAAGCTTTTATCCTTGTGAATATAAACTTTTAGATTTTAAGAGGGATCTTTGACGCTTGTCAACCACATGTTCAGCTCATGCTAAGGAATTATAGGGATCTTTTTAAAAAAAGTGCTTAGTTGGGCAATTTTTGTCCTTACACTCGGAGCGTCCAAACCTGATGTGTTTTAGCCGGTTCAGCAATTTTACACAGCTTCTGTTGAATTAATTAACTAAATAAAGTGGAATGGATCAGAAAATAAGATAATCTTTTTAGAATATATATATATTACACGCTGAGCGTCCAGAATCTCAAATTTCAAATCCGTTAACAGTTACTACTGAAAAATAATACAAATTTATTTCTAAGTTTAGCATTTAAAATGTTTTAACAATTTATTTCCTACCACAGCAGTGGCCATCTCCGATCCTCAAGTGGTTGATTTTCAACTAACTACTTTTTGTCGGAAAGAACATCGTTTGAAGTAATTAACCACGCCCATGTCTTAGAGGTAAGATCGTGAGACTTAGCTAAATTGCCTTATAGTTTCTTCCATTTGTCGGAGTTCAAATAAGACCAAACGGGAACTTTTATTTCTGTCTTTCTTGAACACAAAATGCTCAGATTTTATCGCTTTAGGTTTACCAATTAAGATTAATATACAATAAGGAATTTCACAAATGTAATAAAAAAAATTTGCACTCTAACTTTATTTAGTAATAATAGTTGTAGAATATTTCGGTTCCTCAGCGTTAAAAATATATAATTCATTATTTGAAATATAAATTGATGTTTTTAAAGAATGCTGAATTGTTTTTATAGCAATTTCTTAATTCTTTTAAAAGCCTTTTATAAATCAGAAATTTACAAACTTAATTTTGGAGATCATATAAATTTACATCTTTAAACAAGCCAATGCCGTATTCCAAATTTTGATATAAAGGGGTTTAATTAAAAAAAAATTGATGCCATTTTTTTCAAAATTCAACAATGCAAAATCAGTCAAGAATATTATATTTATTGATTAAAAAATGAAGGATTTTTTTTAAAAACCAATGCACAAATCATTGCCTCTAACTTTCATAGTTAAATAAGATACTCAATACATATATTAAACAACTTCTAGAGTTTTAGATGGCAATCAAATTGAACATGCTAAATATTCCATTTCAAAAATATTTCCATTTCTAATCCCTATTATAACCATGCTAGATACAGAATAACATCAATATAAGATACATATATTATGGATTGTAAATTTTGGAATTGTGAGAGGTTGAACCATTTAAGGTTTCTCTAATTTGTTATCATTTAAAGCAGTAATTATAAATCGAGAATCAGAAGAAAAACATAATCAGTATTTTTTAACGATATACATATTATTTTGATTCAGGCTCTACATGAATCTACTCGCAAAAAAATCGAATATAAAGAGCACAATCAAAAATTCATTCCGAGTCCTAAATTTTTACTGCAATATAGTAATTTCTTCTGCATTTTGGATATAAAATTGCTTTGATTGGCAATCTTTGTCTTGACATAAAACTTACTTGTAGTAATATTTAAACAATTTGAAATTACTCTGAATATTTTACAGTAGAAATCCCTTTCTGTTCATTATTGCCATCAATTTACTGAAAAAGTTGAGTTTTCTGTGATAAAGACAATTTTTAAAAGATTTATTTCTTAGAAATATCAAAAATTTTTGAGGACTTAAAATATGATTTGATAAGTAAGTTGTTTGTAAATGCGAATACATCCAATGAGGATTATTACTCGTTCAAACTGTTTAATGTCATCGTATGTTCTCTTAAACGCAAATACAGTACAGCTTCTTTTAACAAGCATAATTCATTCCAAATTCTTTCTCACAATGCGTAATCTTCATTAAGCAAAACAATTTTAATCCTGTAGAAATGCATGCAGAATAGAAGAAAGCGACTGATTCCGAAACAAAAAATAATAATAATTCCACTTCTTATTGAGCTTATTTATTATTTATAATGCTTCTTGAATTTTATAAAATTTATTTAAAACATTTGACTTTTGTTACACTTTCAAAATTCAACAAAAAGGCAAACTAATGTTATCAATAAATGAAATTTTAGTTTAAAAAGCTACTGCTCAATCTGCATAATGTTTCTTATTAGCTCTTTAACATTATCTTTTTAATTTGTAAAAAATGTGTTTTTAAATGTAAGGAATCAAAACAAAACATAAGAAACATGTTTTAAGCTGTGTTTTTTGTGTTACCTCTCTTGAGTTACCTCGAACAGAAGAAAAGGTCATACATAATTCCGCTTTATTTATATTTCATTTTTTCATAATTATTATCTGAAAAATCACCTCCACTCCATATTCTTTATCATACGAATTCGCATTTTTCCCAACTCTCTTTCAAAGTAACTACTCCACTTATTCAACAACTGCCATCAAGACTATGAGCAAAACATTCGTACGTCTATTTCCATCATCAAATATATAGTTATCCAATAAAATTTTATAAATTTTCAATAAAAGTAGATATATTCCTTCATTTTTGAGTTTCAGTTCGAAGAAGAACGTGATTAAACAAATCTTAATTACGAATCTAAGGTACATGAATTTCCTTGTGATAATATACTCTAACACATAACAAAAAAATCGAAGCACCAAGAGGGACTTTTCCAAGCATTGCGAAAATTAGTGGATAGACAGACAATGTACAGAAAAGTAAATGATTAAAATCTCAGAGGAATTGGATAATTTATTTCAGAGTTGCAGTAACAAGTTCAAAAAGGTGTTGACCCGCTTTTGGTCTAGATATAAGCTCCCCCACATGACGTGGCATAGACAGAGAAAGCTTCTGGATGGTCTACTGCGGTATTTCCTGTCATATTTGCTCCAATTGTCAAACGAGGTCATCAACATTCCGTGGCAGATGCAATCGCCTTCCCATCATATTCCAGACATGCTCTATGGGAGATAAATCTGACTATCTGGCAGACCAGGGAAGTGTTTGACAAGCTTGAAGACAGTTCATAGCAGCACATACCATATGTGGTGTGACATTGTCCTGCTGAAAAACAAGCCGATGGCACTGCAAAAGGAAAGGCATCAAAACAGGTCTTAGGAGGTCGTCAACTTACCACTGTGCAGTAAATGCGCCTCTAATGGCGATCAAAGGGGTCCAGCTATCGAAGGAAATGACACCCCACACCGACCTTGTTAAGATTGTGGCTTGCAATAGTGAAAGCAGGATACCCTCTCTGCCCTGGATGTCTCCAAACACGTCTTCGAGAATCGTTAGGACATAGTAGGAAGAGGTATTCGTCTCTACAGACTATGCGTCCCCAGTCGGTATCATTCCAACCTGATCAAGCCATGCACCACCGTTAGCCATGCACCGTGTGCAGGCGTAAGTGTCAAATGTCGTAAAGGTCGGCGCGAGTGTAGATTTCGCTGCCTCAACCATCTGTAAATAGTCATGGTGGACACTTGTGTTTGGGTTGAATATCTGAGAGTTGATAGAGATGAGGAAGGTGCTGTGACAGCTGATCGGACAAACGCTCAGTCTTCACGATCTATTGTGGCCCTAGGTCGACCACTACCATTCTGACGCTGAAATCTGTCCCTTTCTACCCATCCTTGCCAGCAACTTCGAATCGCCGCGTCGGTTCAACAAGCGACTCTCTGATTTGTCCAACCGGTCTATTTCAATCCAATGATACGACCTCTTTCAAACTCTGACAGTTGCTCGCAAGGAGCCCGAAACCTGCGGCGAGGCAATTTTTAAGTTGTTGCAAGTTAACCTGAATCCCAATCAGAACGAAAGTTTTAACAACCGTTGAAGAGCTTCTCCTTTTATAATCATCTTTATATAATTTCAAAGCAATTGAATGACTGCTTTTTGGTGCGTCTATCTTTTTGTTTTAGAGTGTAATTAATAGCAATATCCAGAAATCCAAGGGAAGATATAATAAGGGAAGCGATAAACATAATAATCATTAACTGTCCATGTTCTCGCTATCTTCCTCATTTCATTGGAATACTGTTGCCATGCTGCATGTAATTCATCTTCTCTTCCAGACCGAATATCATCCTCAGCATTTTTTGTGGCATAGAATACAGTTCATCAAATTCACCTTCTTTTCCAGACCGAATATCTTCCTAGGCATTTTTTTTTTGTGACATAGAATACAATTCATTAAATTCGCCTTCTTTTCCAGACCGAATATCCTCCTCAACATTTTTTGTGACATAGAATACAGCTCATAAAATTCCTCGGTAGTTCTTAGTATGTTCTTTGAAAAATTTATCGATGCCATTATTACCATTTCAATATCCATAAACCCGATCGGAAACAAAATCTTGCAGATATCACACTGCACATATGCAAACTCCGAAATCAAGCTCCTATTTACTATTCGGCAATAATTATTTCCATGTAAATAAACGTTCTCTTAAAACAAGTACTCAGAAAAGAATGGTAGAAGCCATTCTAGTATGTGGCATTAAATGTGTCTTCACCATTCGAGATCCATTATCCTGGACAGAAACAAAATCTTGATAATTTAGTCCCACGTCACAAATACAAACATCGGAATAGCTTTTGCCTATACTATTTGGTCCTCATTACTTCCATGTAAATATAATTTCTCTTCAAACAAGTTTTCAACAAAGTGTGATATAAGCCATTGCAGCAGGCTAGAATCAAATGTGTCCTCAACACTCTGAAAAGGCATCACTCTCTAAGTGAATGATTTTTTTTTTTTTGCATTCTGTTTTGCTCTGTATGCTTGATGCTCGTTTATTGAGTTTGACTGTACCATAGCAAGTTATGCTATCATGTTTTAAGTCATTTTCAGTTTATATAACCTATCAAGGAGAAAGATAGATGATAATCGTAGAAATAATAGAAATGGAGCTCTAATCTGAACCTAATTTATTGGCGGGAAAAGTTCCAAGATTCTGATTAAATGATTGCCTTTAATTTGGCGATTAAATAGCTGAATTAAATAAATTAAAATATGCAAAATTTAGTAGTTTTTAAGAAAATTCAGATGAATATATCGTAATATGTTGGTTGGCCCAACACCTGAAAACTGTTTTTGTAAAAGAATAAGTATTTCATTTTAGTATAAATGCAAAATGGCATAATTCCCTACTGGTAAGAGATTGCTGAAGAAGGGAATCTAGAATGTGACTTTCAAGTTTTCACTAAACAATTATAAAACTGTTGCCACTACGTGAAAAGAAGAAAAAAAGTTGGAGGAGAATTACTTAAGAAGAAATACAATATTGAAAGATAGAAAAGGCAAATTTGTTAAGAGCAAGACCGTACAATCCTGCCTTTGCTAATATTTTCTATAAATTCCTTGACAACACATACTTAATATCATCTCCAACTTCTCCTCATCACATTTATTAAAAAATGGGATTCAAGGTAAAACAAGAATACAAAAGGAATTACTTTGAATATAGTTATAACTTTTGATTTTAAAAATTAATCATCCCAAGCTATTGTTTTTACTGCTTTATTAAATTTACATGAAGTTGTACAGAAGTAAATGAAAGTAAATACAAAAGTAAATAAAAATAAGCATAATGAGTAAATCAGCAGTGAAAATTGTTAGATTCAACGAAAATAATACGAAAAGGGAACTAAAGTACAGCAGATTTCCTTGCTGAAAATCAACAGTTTTAAATAATCAGAGAGGGAACATTATCCTTAGAACCGCGAGTATAATCAATTAAATCTTCATATGTCTTTTTACTTTTGCTTAAGAATTTTAAAATCTTTGAGTTTAAATATTTCACACATTTTTTTTAATAATCTCAATTAAATAGAAGCCACCTTTTTATATTATATGTTTACTGTTTAAAGAGATGCAATACTGTTTAAAACTTACATTAATAATATAAATAGAAGACAATGTAAGGAACATACTGTTGCAAAAATAAAAGATTAATTAAAATTAAATAAAATAATTTCTCAAATTCCTAGCTCAATGAATCCATTCATGCCGAGTCAAAATTTAATTTAATTAATCTATTATCTGATAAAGAACTTCAGTCAACAAAGAAGCAGAAATCTTTTAAATTAGTGAAAAATTATGGTTAGTTCAGAGCATGGAAGGTTCAAGAAAAGTTCTAAAGTAAAGTCTTCGTAATATTTTAATTACGAAAACGGTACTTTTGGAAAAAAAAATTAGAAAACAATCTAGTAAAAAGACGCATGCTGATAATTAGGAAACTTCAATTTGTTTAAACTAAATATTCAACTAAAGTCATACAATGAATGATTACAACATACAAAGGTGTTCGTAGTGTGTGTTTTAAAAAACTTAAATGACCTTTTGTGACACTGTTGTAGATAATTAGGTAATAAGACAACTGGTGCTTAACATTTCCCTCCGCTTTACTTTAAACGTTTTTGACTATCGTTGTTAATTAATAACCTATTTGAAGCCGTTGTTTCGGATTTTTAATGATTCTATAATTAAATTAACTAGAATTTGCACTTAATTACTAAATGAGTGGCTTGATTGGATTATTTTTCTTTGTTGGGAGAGGAATTTTGTTGACGCTTCCTACATTTACGTCTCCTCCATTCATTATTTTTTTTAGATAAATAATGGCACTCTAACGTTTTAAACTCAATTACTCCTAAGAAGAAAGGTTGGATACTAATATATTTTAATATTATTGTGAAGTATTAAGTAAATTGTTAATACCATGGCCATGGAATTAATTTCCTGATGCATTATTACATTTCAATTTATTTCAAACCTTTTTAATGGGAATTTTGAAAGATTATTTTGAAGAAAATATGAAAGCTATAATTGTGAAATAAAAGTATTAAATGGGAAACACGACAACAAAGAAATTGTCGAATTAATTGCATATTATGAACCGGCTTTCTGGCACAGAGGTAGTGCGTCTTCCTTGTGTTCTGAGAGTCCCTGGTTCGAGTCCCGACTTGGGCCTGGTTGTCCTTCTGTGTGCTATGTGTGACTATTCCCCCCTGTGAAAAGGGCATGTGCAAGCAAATGTGGTACTCTTGGCCCCAGTTGGCGCTACGTCAAAAAACAAGTGACGCTCTTTCCGGCTTAAAATCTGCCGCTGGATCAGTGGGGGGCTTGTCAATGGCAAGTGCCATAAGTAACAACAACAAACAATGAAAACAAATTGCGCATTTAATAAATGAATCAGATACATTTCCGTTAGCTGGGAGCCAGCGAAAAATTGCTAAATAATGTAGAATTTTGATAATTTCTTACAACGATTTGAAATCAAAATATCGCCAACTGATGTAGAATTCCACCAAATAATTACAACGATTTAAAAGCAAAAATCTCCAAATAATGAAGACTTTCGCCAATTTTTTTGTGATTTTTCATTAAAGCCCGGCTAACGGAAAAATACACCGAATTATTCAATATCTCCTAAGAATAAAAGTTGCTAGATTTATGATCAATACATTTTGAGCGTACGTGTAAAAATTGATTAATATGAAATACGTTGAAAAAAATTGCAGATTCTAAAATTCCTCAAAATGTCGAGATATTGTTTTAAAATTACTTTCATTATTATTTAATATAATATATTTATGAAATAATAATGAAAATAATAAATGTTATAACCCCTTAACAAATTTATATATATATGGAGGAAGGAATATGTTAAGCAGTAAGGATTCAAATCTCGGGGGGGGGGGGGGCTAAAGCCTTTAAAATTTATATTGACAATGAAATTAATATTATTTAAAAACATTTGAAAGCCACCTGTTTTAGCAATGAATTGTTGCTAAAGTGATGTAGGATGCTGAGGATTTTAGCTAATTTTCCCAAGCGAAAATCAATGGAGGGCTTTCTGCTTTAAAAAAGAATGGATATTATATCGCTTTTATGAACAAAAGAATTCAAACGAATTGTTTAAAAAATATTTTAGAACGAGCTGTTAAATATCTTCCTTACATTTTTTATCTAAGCAATTTAACTAAACCAAACTGATAAATAACAATTTTTTGGCAGCTAATTAATATGTAGTGATTTCAACAACCATAAATTGTATCTGACAAACATTTTGTTAATTAGAATTTTATATGCATATTTCAGTTTCTAATCTTTTTTTTTTTGCTAATACTTATTTCAATTTATGTATATATGCATATTTTATTATTTCATTTCTGCCTTAAATTGTTTCTGGAAACGTTCTTCCCTCAGAGTCTCTCGTCAAGTAATTAGTACAAACTCATTTGATATGGAAATAAAAAGTAATAACTTTTGTATTTTAAAAATCGAATAGATCTTGAGCTGAAAATAATAATTTAAGTGTGTAATAGACAGATATAATGTAATATAAAAAGTAAACTTGATTCTTCAATTTTTTAAACACATTTTATTTATCTAAAATGGATATTTTATGAACTGCAAATCTATGCTGCTAAACTGAAGTTTGAAAACATTAAACTATCATAATGCAGCAGAAAACAATTTATCAGTTTCTGAAATCTAACTCTTAAAAAATAAAAAAAAAAGTTTCATACAAATAAAAAATGAAAATAAATTTAATATATTCTACAATTCAGACTTATTTTTAGTTTCATATTATTAATATCATCCCGAACATTTATTTTATAAAATTTGTTTGAAATATGAATGATAAAGAATATAAGTATATGATAAAAAAATTAAATATCCTAACTCTAAAATGAGTACCAAATAAAACAAGAATTCGATCCCTTCAGCTATCTATCACTCTGTTTTGTAAATGGGAGATTGATGGATATTACCATTGTACCATCTGTTCAAAGTTCACGATAGGCAGAATACAAGTTGAAGGACGAAGATAGCACTCACTGAATGACTCCTACCCTTTCCATCCAGGTCCAGTGGCAATCCATCACGTCCAATTTAATTTCCTACACAGAAAGGGACATCCCCAAGCGTTCGCTCTCCAATCATATTCCACTCTCGTTCACAGAATGCTCGCTAAGTGCCGCTGGCTAATCGTCCTCTTACTTTTCATGGTAACACGTGGAATTTAACCCGTCGGGCCCACCCCAACAACGGAATAACAGCTTCCGATAATTGATAGCTGTTCGGGGAAGGGCGAGTGAAGAAAAATGAACTCAATTTAATTGGAGCTCATTGGCCATCCTCGGAAAAGGCGACACAAATGGGCCATAGGCGCGTTCTGACCAATGAAAGAGTCGTTACGTAAATCCCTTTGAAAAATTAACGCACCCAAACTAAACAGCAGAAATAAATGAGTGGATTCTATTGCACCATTCGGTAATGCTGCTCTGGATCAGGTGTCTCGGATGTCGACCAATTGCCCAAATGTGATTCCATTAAGGGATTGTTCCGCCTCGTTTAGCCCTATACGTGTCCATTTCATTTTCCACCCGCGTTACATTTTTAATGAATACGCCTATTACGTGTTGTAGATTTTCACTCGAATGTCTTGTTGAACCAGGAGGGAAAATATATTGTTCATTACGATGTTTGAGATTATTCGATACAATGAGTAATTTTTTTACTAGCGAAGTGAGGGTTGCTGCATTAATAAATTAATTGTTTCACTTCTCATCTATAATATCAGAATTAGAAAGAGAAACAAAAGGAAGTATTATATATTTATATATTTTTAAGTTAGGTTTGTTACACCAAAATTTTTTTTTTAAAAATGTAAAATTAATGTATTTTATATAATGCTTCCAAGAAAAAAGAAAAACACAAGTGAGTAATTCTTTAGAAACTATTCTGGTAACAGAGTGATGATATTACATTTAAATGCGTTACTACTTTCAGTTTTCTTATTTTTTCACTTTTTTTTATCATGTAAGAACATGATTTTGTTTTTGGGATGAGGTTTTTCGCTTCGACAAAAATCTATAGGCGAAAAATAAAAAATAAAAATTTCTGTATGAGTATCTCAAAAAAATCAGCTTTTAATAACTTGCTGTCATTGCAATTACTAAAGCTCTGATTAAAAAATAAGTTAATGACTACAGCAAATAAACCCTAGTAAAATGTAATTTTTAGCACTTGATTATATTAAAAGAAATAAATAGTAAATGAGATATTTTTTTAAAAAAGTCAATGCGAGGCAAAGTTCTTTGGATACCTCGCAATTCTAAAGTGACTCATGCAACGAACCAATTACGATGAATAAAACTATAATTTAACTTGCACGATCACGTAGTACTCGGCCGCTCAAAAAATAATGTTCTTTAATACTAATAATATTATTTAATTATATTAAATATCTAAATAGTACTCGAAAGTAGCCAATAATAATTGCTTTATAAAAATTCGTTCTCAAAAAATATAATTTTTTTGTAATTAAAATATTATAGTGGAACTTCTGATTACTAAGTTTTCTAAGCAAATATTTTTTATTAAATTTAGAATACCTGTTATTTATTAGGAAGAAAGTTTTAAAAACTTTCAAACAAATATTTGAGACTTTAAATTGAGCTGATTATAACCAAGTCAATAATGCATATACAATTTGATAAAATAAAAATCACGTTGGTTAAAGAATATTTACTGATTAATTAGATGTCTACATTTAAAGTTCCCAATTGAGTCACTTATGCTTTCAAAAATACGAGAAAAACTTTAGTTAAATTTTGGAATTTCACAAGAAAACTTGTTGATATTATATGCCTTGACAAGTTATGAATATAGATAATTATTTTAAAAGGTTACTGCAATGAAAAATTGAGATTTATTATCAGGCTTAATATTTTAAATTATTTTATTTCCAAGCAAATGAAACTTTGTTTTCTTAAATATCTTACAATTACTGAATGTTTTTTTTAAATAAAGAATATAATCAATAGAAAAATTCGGAAGCTCCAACATATAATCAGTTATGGTATGATTCTTAACACCTCGAAGAAGAAACTGAGACTAGATAACAGTTTTAATTTATATACAAGCAATAATTGTTATGGGATAATTCTAAGTAAAAACTTAATTCATGTTATATCCTAAAGACATTCTTACTCTCCATCTAATTCAAGAGTCTAAAACAGAAATATCTCAGAAAATAATAAATATAAAATCCTTACAAATAGCACAGTCTTTGTAGTCCCAAATATATTAGAATTATTTATATCATGTGATTTCTATTTGGCCCATTATTATTCAGACTGCTTCAAGACGAAATTCTTTATTATAAGTTCTTGGTGTACAGAATTGCCAAGAAATGTTATACTACTACTACTGCCATAAAATCATGACAATATAATAGGCGTTTTCTGTAAATTATATGAAACAGCTTTCCTTTCATTGAAATTATGGTGAAGGCTTAATAGCAGTTAGTTGGACTTAGACCAGCTAAATTTTATAGATTTTTTCTTCGGTTTTTTTTTTTGGGGGGGGGGTGACATTGATACTCAATGTAGAAGGAATTTTTAAGAATTAATTACATTTTCAGCTGGAAATTAATCAAGGATTTTAACTTCTTCCTAAATAATTTTAAAACAAAGAATTGCATAAAAATATTTATTTTTAAATTAAAAAAATTAAATAAGCCTTCATTAATGCTAAAATTATTGTTTGTATAAAATTTTCAGTCAAGGAATAAATCTTAAAAATTATTTTAAATCACACTAGTAGCAATATCATTTATTGCTCGGCAGCAACAATTATACACAGATGTTGCAAATTTATGAATTACAATGCATCTGGGTACGTTGCCATAGAGAGATTAAGAATTAATTTAAAAACAATTTGCAATTAAATGAATCATTTTTTAAAACATTATCATATTACGTTATGACAGGATGAATGAAAGTTCGTGATTTTTTCATTGATTTATCAGCTATTTTTAGATAATTATTGTGATATAAATATGCTCTGATGTGATTTTACTGCATAAATATTTCCAACATTGCATTGTTCAAGTAAAACAAAATGCTAGCAACTGAATGACGATTATAAAAGTTTATAATTGTAAAAACTTAATTATAAATACATGCATAAACTTTCATTACTTTATAGATGACCATTCTACTACCTACTTAAATATTCAGTCCTTTGGCGGCAAAAATTGCATAATGGTGCTTTACATTTACGTCACATAATTCTCTAGGCAAACTGTCAACAATAGCAGCCATTGGTCTGTGATTGCCATTGTTATTTTAAATAATGCAACACCTCTCACAAAAGAATAAAAAATTGGACTTCGATTCAAAAGCAAAACTAAAAGCATAGAAGGGACAAAAAGCAAAACAACATGTTTGTTTTACGTGAAAGGAAATGTGTTTCATAGAATGCCTTCAAATGAAAAGCAAATACATACTGAAATTGTTCGAAACGAATGTATTCCCCGAAGGACACGTCAGGATCTTCGCCTGGAAAAATATTCATCTCTAACAATTCTCCGGGGAACAAATCGTATGCGCTTGCGTGACTATTGAAGTTTTCGATCCCTCACGTACGCACGCACGACATGTGCTAACTGATAGAATTCTTCGTAGTTTGGATAAAATCTACAAATAGACAGATCGGTAAAATAGACTAAAAATATTTTATAGAATTATTAGAATAATAAATATTAAAAAAACAATCCAATGATTTTTAGGATTTTATTTATTTTCTATCTGTTCGCACGCTTCTCTAATATTCTGCCTGTAAATAATTCATAAATTTGACCGGGTTCTTGTAATTATTCTAAAGGCCATTTTTTTTCTAGATATGACATATTAAAATATTTTTGGGATTAATTTTTAGTATTAAAAATATTTTTAGGATTACGATTTTTAGAATTAAAATATTTTTAGGATTAGGATTTTCAGAATTAAAATATTTTTAGGATTAGGATTTTTAGAATTAAAATATTTTTAGGATTAGGATTTTTAGAATTAAAATATTTTTAGGATTAGGATTTTTAGTATTAAAATATTTTTAGGATTAGGATTTTTAGAATTAAAATATTTTTATGATTAGGATTTTTAGAATTAAAATATTTTTAGGATTAGAATCTTTTTTAGGATTTATACAATTGACTTAATGGAAGTGACTCATTTAGCTTATTAGAATAACTTTATTTCGATTAATTAATTAATTTTGTTAATTAATAAATAAATAATAAATCAAGACATGTCGTATTGTATCAAATAAGTAACCAAAACATCAGTTTTCTGTCTTATTTTTTTTTCAGATTTTATGCCAATCTAAATTACTTTATACAAAGAATGATGAATTAACTTAGAAAAGGTTAAAAAGATAGCACTCGAACCAGTCCCCGTAAATATGATGTTAAGGGGGGGATAGATAGTATTATATATGACTTTTTTTATTTCATTTTGTTTTGTTTGCTGAATTATTCCTCTTAACAGTACAGTAAATCGGCCTCAGTATTGACCGTAACACGTTCGCAGATTCTAGAACTTTAGAAAAGCATATAATTATTTTTATTTTTAAATTAATATACTCTAATAACGCATTTCTCTTACACCTTCATTGTATAGAAGAATTAATCAAAATCACAATAAAAATAAGAGATCGGAATCTTAAAATACATTGGTGAGGAGAAATAATCTATGGAATATGGTGTATCAAACTATACTGAGAAATTAAAAACCACCTTATGTCAATCGAATACTCACTAGTATGCCATATGCTAATGCATTGGCATTCAAGCCAAGTACATGACAATCAAGAATTAACTAGAAAAGGACATATTATACATGTGAGAGATGTGGAAATCTTTACCGATATAGTGAAATGTGGCTAGTGAAATGTGGAAATCTTTACCGATATTTGATCCCAAATAATCTCCTGGGGCCATCAGTGATTATTTCTTCAAGACATAATGATGCACGAATGCGTGAATAGAGCAATGTGTTATCTGCATCAGGTATTTTAGAAAATTGTTAAAAGTTTACCGATTGTAGTACAAGGGGGCATCTGGTTAATGCATGTATGGTGCTCCAGCACAATGTTTTGAGATTTTATTTTCTTTAATCTTTAGACCCCCGGTTTTGCACCTCGAAATCAGGATGAGATGCTTCCAGCATGGTAGTTAAATCTCACCACCTTGGAGGGTACACTAATAAGTGGAGGTTAGGTTCGTCCCATCGATGACGGGGTGTATTTTCTACAGGAAGGGTTGTCCTGAGGTCGGTGATGACTCAACCACAGTTCTCTCTAGTCTTGCTGTTGCGGATGTCCAGTCATTCAGTTTTATGGTTTGAATTCGTGTGACGACAGGGGTGTGTGTTGGAGATTCTGGTATGATTTCCTTTAAGATTCTCCATGTTTCAAACTCAAAGAGAACAGACGTGACACAATGGTAGCTCTACACATTTACCAGATATTAAACATTGTGATATTTATGTTTTGAGTATTCCTTAAACAATTCCTTTATTCTATTACTTTGAACACAACGGATGACTTCATACCATTAACTATTAATGCTGTTGGAGAAATCAAATGGATATAGGAAATGGAATCTTTGAATGCTTCCAAAAATCGTTTTGCCATCATTATAGACTGTTAAAGGACATTAGGGCTCATAATTTAAAGAATTCCATCAAGTGATCAAATGAATCGTTTTGAATCTGTTATTATATTTTTTTAGATAATAAGAACATTCTAAATTATTGAAGAAGTATATAATTTTTAAAAATGGAAGAAATCGAAAATCCCATAACAAATTTAACCTTAACAAAATAATTCTTTGTTAATAAAAAAAGTAGAAAATGTAAAAATTTTGAGTATCTATGCAGTTTTGATGCTCCTAGTTTTTATTTAAAGATGAATATTATTCCACTTTTCTACGCTTTGACAACTCAGCTTTCTTTTTAGATCTCGTTTGGAACTCTTTTGCCATGGGCATTGAAGATGTGATGAAATTGTCAGTTAACAATTTCAGATTGTTGGAAAATAGATAAAATAGGATCTTTAGTTTTGAAAGTTGCCTTCCAGCAAAACATTCTCTTCCAGCATCAAATATTGAAATTCTTTTCAATTTGTATAGACGTTTGAAAATGTGTTCAGGATACTTTGTCCAAAAATAATGATGTTAAGTAAAGCAATATTCGAGTAGAACTTCTGCAAATTTGTATAAAGAGTTTAAATAACTGTAACAAAATCGAATATCCTAATAGAAAATTAAAAAAAAATGCTTCAATATTCATTATAGGTGTCCAATTTATTTTCTTATTTTAAACTTATGCAATCATTAGTACCTTTCCGAAAATCAAAAAGCGATTCCAAAAGGCAAAAAGCAATTTTTGTGCAGCATATATTAGCGTTTTATATAATATATAGAATTTACGTTAATAAATCTAGAATCCCTTGGAGTTAATGCATCTAGAAAATCAAGGAAAATCACTAATTCTTTTTGATTTATATTTATTTTTTTAAATCAAATATTGTTTTTTTTACTATCAAGAAAATGAATGTAAAGTAATTTCATACTTTGCAATATCAAGATCTCTGTTTATCTCCCCACATGAACTTACTTAAGAAATATCACATCATGTTTTATCAACATTTCTTGCTAGCCTTTCCGATTGTTTGAGCAAAACTACAACTCAAATGCAAACTCCGAATAAATATTTTATTGAAGAATTGATCGTGAAATATTCAAAAATGCTCTTTGTGAATTTCTCCATTTATATATATGCCAAAGGGATTTTTACTCAATTTGAGGTATTTGCTTCTATTTGAATCCATTAACTTAATGCATCGGGTAAAGAATGATTTAGATTTTTGTAATCTGGAAAATGTATTTCAGAATGTTTGGCTTTGCAAAACAAGTTTATTATTCATATAAAACATACCTTTGAAACAATAAGTCTTCCATTTGTCATTTCCATTAGTGGAAACTTATTTTACAGTTCTGTAAAAAGCATAATATCACAAAAAGTTTTAAAACGTAAAATCGAGCTTCTTGAGTTTTATGACATTTTTTCTGGCTCTAAAAGAAGGTAAGTAAACAGTTCAAATATTTAACATGCCTAAATTATTATTTTTTTAAAAAAAATGTTATTCACTATTTGCTTTTTTTCAGAAATGAAAGATTTTTTTTTTAATTTCATCTAGATTGTTAAATATATGTCCTAATAATGCAAAAAATACTTTAAAGATATTTTCCCCCATAATATTCATCACAATATCTTTAAATTTTGTATATGATTATCTATTATCAGAAAAATTGTTAAAACATAAAATCTCAGAACTTCTAAAAAAATAATACCTAAATATAAAGTTTTTTCTTCTTTTTCCTAAATTTATTTCAAAATAAATAGCATAAAAATTACTCTGAACTTTGGGTATTAAAGTAATTTATATTGAATTATCAAAGAATACGTAGGATTGTCTACATTAGACAAGTTGCCGTCAGACGAATTTCTTCCTCATTGTCTGATTACAGTTATGCGTCTATAAGTAGCAAATTCACGGTATTATATTAAAAATTACTTTACTATCATTACTTTATTTATTTTTAATCCATACATGAATACAGTAAAACAGTCAATTCTATCAGTTGATCAAATGAATCAGTCCTATAGAGGAATAAAGTGAATCAATTTTATAAGTGAATCAAATCTGCCAGTTCTATAAGTCAATAAAACGAATTGATTCTATAAGTGAATTAAATGAATCAATTCCATAAGAGAAACAAAGGAATAAATATATTAGTCCAGTAAATCAATTATGTAAGTAAATCCAATGAATCAATTTTAGTGTTACTCAAATTACACCATTTTAATGTTAGTCAAATGAATCAATTTTAATGTTAGTCAAATGAATCAA
>JAOUZG010041683.1:591450-605370 GCA_026289955.1 Argiope argentata
ATTGCGAAGTTATTCTTGGATTTTACACTGTAATATGAAGAGTAAATTAAAATAATATTTTTTCTGCAATACTATTAGTGGCAGCATCAAACAATCACGTAATGAATAATTCCATGCTAATCAAAATTTGATGTTCAAATCTATTTGTTTTTGTATACTATATTCACTCTTGATTATATTAATTTCCAATGCAAAATTTAAAGCTATAGCTAAAATAGGGAAATTTAAAGTTTTATGTCAACTATCAATAACTGAAATTAAATTAAATATATTTCTGCACTTTTATTTTAATTATGATTATTTTATTGCCACACACAGAAACGTGACATAGCGAGTACATGTGATGAAAATTGCCCTGTAGCTAATAATATTTTTTTCTGTATTGGTTTAAAAATGATGTGGAGCTAAATTATATTTATTTATATTCCAGAATACACTTCTCATGGTGAGGTAAATGCTCCGGATGACCCTTAGGACTTCGTCCCCGTTTTCCAGCTATGCTGTACAATAGCGGTCATTCAAAATACCCAGACATCGTATCAGTACTTGGGAAAATTCATTGTCATTATACATTTCTAATACTTGTTTATTTTCCACATTCTTCAATCAAATATTACTTTTAGGTTAAGCATAAAAAATAGAATCCACATTATTATAGGCATTTTTTACAAAATTATTTCCTTTATTAAGTATCATATTTCTCATATTCAAATCTAATTTCAATTTTAATCAATCTAATCACAATTTGTTTATAAATTCTATTATATCCTTTCCAAAGGAAATTTGTTAAAATATCAATCCGTAACAAAAACCATAGTTTTGGGATATAAATTTCATATTATTAACATTACAGAAAAAATATTGTTATTCAAATTAAAAATGTCATTTTTTGAAATGCCCTGGGAAAAGAAATATAACTCGTCTTTATAACTTAAAGTCTTTATAACTCGTTTATGTTAGGAGGATTTACATTTTAGCACATGGTAAATAGATTAATGCACTAAAGAATTACCTCAAAAAAGGTAACTAAATGAAATGTGGCACTGAAATCTGTCTAAAATAAAGTATATGGAACATTACACCAGCTTTAAGGAAGAGTATGCTGTAATGTAATCCATTATTGCATTACCATCGTACAAATTTCGCTACCTAAAAAAATTCGAATATTTAATTTATTATTAGCAGCTATGGAGAAGCAATTTTGTATAATAGACAGACAAAAGGCCATTCATAACAAAAAAAGCTCTAAATACATATTATGATCATTCAAAGGCTACGGCAATGCATTAAATGGATTTACTTACAGAATTGATTCATTGGACTAGCATTAAAATGGATTCACTGACATAATTGATTCAGTGGACTAACATTGAAATGAATTCACTGGATTCACTTACAGAATTAATTCATTGGACTAACATATAGATTCATTTGATTTTTTACATAATTAATTCATTTGATTTACCGATAGAATTGATTTACTTTATTCGCCTATAGAATTGGTTCATTTGATTCACTTATAGAACTGGTTCATTTGATTAAACTTATAGAATTGATTCATTTGATTCACTCATAGAATTTATTCATTGGACTAACATATAGATTCTTTTATTCTCTTACAGAACTGATTCATTTGATTCACTGATAGATTTGGTTTACTTTATTCGCCTACAGAATTGATTTACTTTATTCGCATACTTAATTGATTTATTTGATTTACCGATAGAATTGACTGATTTATTGTACTCGTATAGTGTTCTAAAAATAAATAATATAATCATAGGAAAGAAAATTTTTAGATAACATCTTGAATTTATACCCAAAAAAACGACATTGCATTTTTTGGAGCATGCGTTGCTTCAAAAGTTAATTTAAAGAATCAGCAATAATGCTCTCCAAGTGCTTTGCTTTTACCAAGGCAGATATCTTTTCGTATTTGTCCAATAGAACTTTGCTCTTTGCGGTGAATAATCGAATATTTCGACAAAAGATGTGATTTTACTGTTAAATCAGCCCATGGGCGTACAACACGGATTCCCCAAATGATGAAAGGCGTTTCAACCTCTATCGTTGAACAGGCCAATTTGAAAACAGCAAAGACATTCATTACAAGCTGAATCAAAGCAAATGGAGTTTTCATGCACTCAATTAGGAAATGCATGCAGATAGCACTCAAAGCTTTTTCATATAAGATCCATCACTTGTGAGATTTAAAACCAGCCGATAACGATTCGAGTGAAAAGTTCATTTTGACTTTCTTGGCACGGATGAAGGACAGACAAAATTGACCTTGAATCACCGTATAAACCGATGAGGTGTACTTTTACATATGCAGAACAGTAAAACTATCAAAACTACCAATTTTGGTTCATTGTGAATTCTCGCCAGCTTCAAATAATTAACTTGCATTTTCCGAATGACTGTTTGAATCAATTTCACCTTTTAGATAAGGCCTTTTTCCTTTGGGAAAATTAATTTTCAGCGACCAACATCCTGTTCCATAATCGTAACAAATTATCAAGACAAAATATCAACTTTCGTTATTCCAGAACTCTAGCAGCGTGAATGTCAGAGTACTCCTCTCAAACGCGTGCCGTTTAAAAATTTGTAAACACATTTTATTGGAAATTGCATTATCAGTTGCATGTTTCTTACGAGATACCTCCATGTCCACCTGACCTAACTCTTATGACCTTTCAAATACCTCAAAGCTAGGTTTATCGAGGAAACATAGAAAATCTGGTAAATTTGAAGAAAGCTTTTCTTGTACTTACTCAACATTGTAACCGACTTCTTACAGAAATATTTTTACTCTATGAATCATGTTATGACCCTGTGTAACATGTTAGCTCTTAAACAAATGAGCATATTGAAAACCATATCTCAATTCTTATATGATCTTCTGATTACAGTTACAGTTAGGGACAAATTTTAGTTTCAAAAGCGAGGGAAATATGCATCCAAAATACTTACTTGCTTGGTGGATTCAGTAAAAATAATATATTCAAGCACAACTATTTTGTAACTATTATTAACAAATGCTAAGGTATTTACGACTTTACCCAAAATCCAAAAATTTGGCGGGGGAGGGTTAGTATAAGAAAAAGTTTCAGGACACCCGTTTGGCTGGTTTAATAAAACATAAATAGATTCAGATACATGTAAATATGAATTAAATTTTTAATGAAATTTTTAAAAATTCTAAAATTTTATGCTTTTGTATTGGTATATTTGCACAGATGCTATTATAAATTTCAATTCCCCCAATTTTTTTATTGAATGATATGATGAGCTCAGATTTCAGGCCTGGACATCTAAGGGGGGCGGGGGTAAAAAAAACGATATGCTTCCAAAACAGATTAAATGTTGTTTTCAGTAGGATGTTAATATAACTAAACTACGCTCAACATTTTGCATCAATTTTGTTGGGTAAGATAGCCTCAAAGTTGCATTCAATTTGACGTTGAAATTTGAAGGTCCCAAACTGTATTTCCTTGAAGACAGTTTTGTATTCGGATCTAGTGATGACCTAATCTATTGAAGGTCAAATTCTTTTCTATATGTAATAAGTAAAATCTGTATAAAGATGTTTCTGATGCAGATATCATCAGAATGTTGTCTTGACATCGGATCAAAAGAAGCAAAATTGAAGTAAACTAAAATAAATTAAATTGAGGATGGTATATTCTTTTTAAGACAGTGAATTCAACGTTTTTCAATTTTCTCTTCATGTGCTATTATGATTTCCTAATTTATTATAATTATTTTAATGAAAGATTTCTAAAGTTTTAGAGCTAAAAACAATTTTTGAATATTAAAGATTCATAAACTTCTAAAAATTATTGACCATATATTTCCTTCATGACATGAAAACCTATAAAATATTTTCGAAATCTTATCCCAGACTAGTATTTAATGTTTAATATTTTAAATTAGTTTATCAATATTTTGAATTACTGTATGGATTCCTGAATTTGATTTACAATAGAGCAATTTGAAATAGCAGCTACATAATTTTTAATAAATATATACTGCTCTTGCGGCGAGCATATTTTCAAGTAAGTAAACTTTTAAATTAATATTGCTGTGAGAGTTATTTAAATATTCAAAATATGGGTAGTTTGGAGAAAGAAATTACATTTTATCCCTTTTATGATCCTAAAGTAGCGGTTATATGTCCATAAAACTATGATATATTATTCCAAGAAAATGGGACCATGATTTCAATTTCTAAGAACTTTTGCAGTTTCTAGACACTTAGACGCTATTAAAAGCAAATATAGACGCAATATCAAAGGCTAAATATTAAAGTTTATTGAGATAAAATTAGAGCATAATTCAAGAAGTTGCATGAGTTTTAGATTCTGATATAAATATGATTAAGAAATTTTTTATAAAGCTTCTTTTCTAAATATAGGAATTATATTTTTTCAATCAAAAATATATTTAAAAATTTTGCTGAAAACTGACATTTTGATTATAAATTGTTTTTTAAAGTTTCATTCTCGCGGTTCTTGGAATTTTAAATACATTACCATAAAGCAATACTTCCAATATAATAAAAAGTGAATAACGATGATCAGTTTAAAATATTACGTTGGTTCGGCTGATTTTCTGTGGTTGCATCTTATTTTCTAGAAAAAGAATAACAAATAATCATTGACTTTTCATCATGAGACTGTTCTTCTCTTTATAGTCTTATGTGTATTGAATGGGTTTAATTAAACATAGAATTAAAAAAAATATTGGTACTTTTGTATTTTTAAATCTCTCAAATTTTAATAATTTTAATAAAGTTGTTGGTTAAGCCAGAAACACCAAGAGAATAAGTTTACTAGGATATCTCAAAGACCGTCAAACTATATAAGATGCGATAACAGTCGTATTTCCGAACATCGCAATTTTCTCATTTTATTATGATTAACTACACCAAAATTCTGATAACCAATGGTCCACAACGATTTCTAATGATTTATCTCATATGTCGCAAGAATAAATATAAGAAAGAATCAAATTTAAAATTTGACAACTTATTCTCAATCTATCTCAAAGAGAAGACTGCATGTTTTCGCATCAGAATTACAATCAAATTGAATTTATCTCACATGCAGTTTTGATTTAAAAAGTTCTATACACAGATTTCTTTCAATATATGTGTCCTTTTTCAAACTGTGCTAAAAAAATTTAGAAAGATTTGTGAAATTTTTGACTTAGGGCATACGACATCACTTACATGTGTGAATTAGTATATAGATAGATAGATAGATAGATCCATATAAACTCTAACTCCAAATAAAATTAATTTCTAAAGACTTGTCTTAATTTACTGCATAGTAACTTCATTCTAAAATGTTTTATTTCCTGGTCCATTCCAATATTAGTATTTAATAAATCAAATGAGATATTATAAAGATAATGAGATATTGATGACACCCCGTACCGAGTGGATGGGTAATAAATTGCTGTTGTAAATATTCTTTTAGAGGATTCCTTGAATAAATAATAATTGTTGGTTTTAAACAGAATCTTTTTAGAAGATTAACAGTTTAACCTGACTTTCTCTTGTCTAGGTCAAATGTATAAAATTCCTTTTAGAAATCTACGCGTGTAGGATTTATGAGTATACCATAGTATATAAAACCAGGGATAAAAGTTTCGTCCCTTTTTACGCCTTGTGCTTATTCTGCTGCGCTGCTGGAATAAAACATGGGATATTCACAGAATTACAAGTATATATTAGGAGATTCTAACATTGATTTTTTTGACAATTCTTGACTTACAAAAGGAATTTTAAATATTTTAAAAACAATTGCATAAGTTCTTGGAAATTTTATCACTACGCTCATTGGGTGGAAAACAAAGAGAAAAAAAAACAATTTTAGAGTTGAATAATGAATAAATAAAAAGTTACATTTTGGATCAGGAAATAAAAGAAAATTTCAAAATAATGATTCATGGATTAATTTAAGACAAAAAATGGAAAATTAATTAGGATCTAAATGGGGCTGAAAATATCATTACATATATATCGCTGTGATTCATGCCATTTCATTTCTATGTTCCTACGACCTAGTAAAGCCTAATAAAAGGCATTTCAAAAATGCAAATACAGTGTCCAAATTTCCTTTCAACTTTTAAAATAGTAATTGATTTGAATTCAGATTTTATATAAGTAGATTTAAATAATAAATTATGACAAACTAAAAGAACATATTGATTTATTATTATTATTTTTGTATCGTGTGGGAAAACAAATTCCACAACTAAAATTTGGAAGTGATTTTAAACGAAAAGTTAAATTATACGCAAACTTTAAAGCCAAATAACTATTGTAAGTCAATTTTGTATATATTGTAAGCCAATGTTATAACTATTGTAAGTTAATTTCGTATCTATTGCAGGTCAATTTCATGACTATTGCACTTCAATTTCGCATCTATTATAAGCCAATTTCATAACTATTGTAAGTCAATCCCATGCTCTTGCATTCGAAATGTATCAAAAAGTATACAAAACAAATTCGGGAAGTTACTCCGGTTGTTTTCTATATATACATGCGGTTAATAACCCAATTAAAAATATTTAGGTCGTAACGCTGTAAAACATTATTTTTGTCGCTAGATCATAGTAGAGCAAATTCTTAACTATTTTAAGTCAATGTGATGCTCTTGCATGAGAAGTATATCAAAGAATATGCAAGAAAATTTCGCGGAAACTACTACCGCTGTTTTCTATATATACATGCGGATAGTAACCCAACTAAAAATATTTAGGTGGTAATGCTGCAAAACTTATTATTCTTGTCGCTAAATCATAGCAGAGAAGAGGAAGAGGGTCTGTTCAAAGTAAGACTTTAACAATGCTTTGCTTAATGTGTCAGATTTTTCGTAATTTATTCTGATACTTGAAGCAAAGAAGAAAAATAGTACGTGATCATCAGGACGCATTAGATGTTACTTAATATATTATGAGGAATATTGAAAAGAATCAGTTATTGACCAAGGAAACTCGGATGCAAAATAATCAACATGTGTATCTTCTCCATGTACATTGGAGTGGAAGAAAAAAAAAGACGAAATACGTGACTAAAATGACCTCGAGTGTAAAGAAAAAACCTCTCACACCAAGAAAACATCCCAACTGAGGCAAAGAGCGGAAATAAAATCATAAATCACCGAAGAGAATTAGGAATAAATAAATTTAGTTTTCTCGCCGGCTCTAACTTTTAGGAGTAAATAAATAAGAACAGCTTAGTGCGAAGATAAATGGAAGCGGGGCAAGAATTCCTCCGAACAGGGGAAGAAGCTCCTGCTTCGAATCTTCGAAGCAGTGGAGGAGAAAAAAAAGGAAAAAAAAAAGAGTAGAAATCTTTACCATGAGTGATGGAAACCGAAACGTCGCAAAAGCACAACTCTTCCGTTTATTCTGCCCGAAACTGTGAGATAACTGTGTCCGTGACTGCACCGAATGGCCTGCGAGGCAACGATTACCAAAATGGATCTACAAGGAAAAGGCATTATTCTCGGAATAGTTGAAGACGGAGTCTTATCGAGAACGCAGCCTCGCGAACAACTGCATACATTAAACGCATCTGATCGTTTCATCTCTTTAAGGAGATCTTTTATTCCTCACGGACGATAATAACAGTGTGATTGGTCGAAGTCTTAGTCAGTGAAGGCCAGATCAGGCTTAGACTTTTGTAGGAAGGCATGTAGAAAGGATCTGAAGTCAAATGATGCGGAACAAGAAGGAAAAGAGCTTTTCTAAAGATTTGGAACAAACTTCTGGATCACAGGAAAGCGATGTAGAGAGACTAGACGATTATTTCGTGCCATTGTACACTGTAAAATTTAGTAAATCGGTAGATTTGTATAAATAAAAGGGCTGTTCGTATGTGGAAGAAAATATTTTTAAAATACGGCTTAAAAAATGCCAAATGTTATTCATTGATAACAAAGAAACTCTCCATATTTCAATCTAACATTGATATAAACGCATTTTTATAATATTTGTTAGCATTCTTTTAAACATATCACGGTTAATAAAATTAGAAACGGTATAAAATACAGGCTTTAATTATGCACAATGAAATAAAAGTTTGAATTGGGATTAAATAAGCGATGAGGAAGAGAAATATAAATATAAACACCCAAAGCAATGATGTTATTTGAGTTAAAATTATTCTGAAATTAACAATCAATTTCTGTCACGGAAGAAAATAAAATAAGATACTACATATTAAAAAAAAAGAAAACGTAAACCTTTTTTTTTCAGAAAACAAATAATTTAAATAACTTAAGAAAGAGAGTGTGGGCGTTTTACAAGCAATGCACATTTCGTTAATATTTTTGGAACACATAAGATACATGCATTTCAAATTTCCATCATTTAATGATTCAAACCACGAAATCTCTCTTTTAGAAAAGTCTTCGAAAAAATGCACATCACCACTTAAAGCAGAAAAGAACTCTGCTTTTAATAAATTAGATCATTTCTATAAGGAATACCTGTTATATCTGAGCAAATAACCGAGTTTGAAATAAAACTGAAAACGGATTATATATTTTCATACTAAGTGTATTATGGAAATTATTCAAGTAGGTTCAATATCAGAAAAAAACGTAGATAACATATAAGTATGCTTTAATTCACAAGAAATTGTGGAACAAAGATAAGGAATAAAACAATACCGTGAAGCCCATAAAGATCAGAAATGCTACAAACTAAAAACAAACACTGACTGAGCATAACAATAGCACTTAGAATAACAACAGCTAGAAAACTAGCTTCACCTTGAAACCTCTAAGGGGAAAATTCACTACCTGGAAGAGTGTTCTTGTTTGTATACACTCTAAAATGAGTGAAAATTTCCTAGAAGAATCACTTAATACCGGTCCTTAATAGATATGTCACTATAACATATATTTCAGAGCCCTAATTGCTATTATCAAACTCATCGCGATGTGGGAAACCAAATATGAACTAATTTCTCTTTGTAAGAATATTTTGCATGTTTCATAATCGTGTAGTTGCTAAAATTGTTGCCACAAACTGAAACCCGATCAACGTAGTTGCCATATAGAATTAATCAAGACTCTACAACCAGGCGCAAAGGCGGACGGATTTAAACAACGAAGGCAGAATGACCGGACCGCCGTAACAGCAACACTGGAGGGAACAGGGATTGAGTCCTAACTGTCATCACCAGTCACGGTGCAACCCTTCCCTTAAGAAATGCGGCCTGTCATCGTTGTGAGTAATCAATCCCCACCTATTAGTGCTTCTCTCAGATTGGCGAGATCCATCTACCATACCGGAAGCATCTCATACACATTTGAAGTATCCCTCTCGGAGGGAACCACAGGGAATTCAAAAGAATCTAGAATTAATAAGAACTAAGCTACGTGGAATTAAAAAGAATTTATTTTTGTATCTCTCTAAATACCACTTAGCCTACCTATGAAAAAATCCGAAATTTTATGTGGGTGAACTCTGCAAAAATATTCAAAACTTGATACATTAATTAACTCCATCGAAGGATGTACAGTGCATCCCCAACCACTTATTCGTTCCATGTATTTAGTGCTTTTTAAAAATAAAAAATAAAAGCCAAACTTTGATTTAAAGGCATATATTGTATAAATCCGAATTTCCACTTTTTTGTTGCATCTTGTAAGTGAAAAATGGATTAGTTCTTAATATATTTTTTCAAGAATATTTTTCATGGTATTTAATATGAGAAACAGGAAATAAAGAAAACCTGTTCCATGTAAGGAATCTTGCATATTTTCCAAGAATGTCTTTCTGAATGATGTTAGATAAAATAAAAAAAATCATAGTTGCTGAGTTTTTAAAGAATAAATAATTATTTTATATTTTAGTATTTTTAATCTATTAAAAATAACTGTTACATATGCTCTTTCATTAATACCCTAAAATGTAGAATTGTCGAATAGAATTTTTTAAATTTTAACTATGAATTTACAATTCATCATTACACTTAATATAAATTCTTGAAATCCATATTTTTCTTTATTCACTATCAAATAATACCACTGAGTTGGAACTAAAACTTAGTTGAATTATTCTAATAGCTAAAATTGAAGTTCGGGAAATTAATAATATTGTATTTTCTTAACAGAGTATAATTCCACAGAATTTCAAAAATATGAATTGAAATGAATGGAAATCCTTTAAAAATCCCATCTTTATATACAGGAAACAAATCGAGTTAATAAATTGAAATTTTAAAAAAAGTATTATTCTGTTCAGCATATAATTTTAAATTAGTGATTCATATTTTTAAGCTTGCTTTAAAACAGTTCATTTGTTATAAAACAGATTTTATCCCTTTGTTTAGAGTACTTTGACGAGAACAATATTTATAAAGAAGATTCAATTAAAGTTTTCTCTTGCACTTGGGCGTATTGAAACTTGAATTTAATTCATTCATCCGGATATTTGCATAAAAGATTTGCTTTCCGTTGTTGCAACTAACAAATCATATAGCTGAGCCTAATTTGTATAATTTCAGCTTAGAATAATCAGGCGTGATGAATGCTTTTATAGTTTGTAAGCATAAACTATAAGTTTACGATTTGCAAATAGTGTAAATAACGTTGTTAGGGATTTTGAAAAATATCTAAGCAAATGTTCGCAGTGTAAAGGGCCATAAAATTATATTTGATGCATATTTCGTCCTGTTTGCCTTTGCTGTAAATGCGTGCTGTAAATATTTCAACTGATTACTTTAAAATGTTCTTTGTACGAAAACCTGTGAACATTTTCAGCAGACCTAAAATATCACTAGTAATATAATTAATTTAATATGAATGCTTCGGAAACTAAATAACTACAATTGTTAAGTTTCACTTGAATACATATGTATTGTAATGCTATTAAGTTGAAGCAATAATAATGTCTTCCCTTAAATTTTATGCTTTTATTTAAAGTATGTTGACGACCATAAATTAAAAGATAAATATTATTTGCTAGAATAAGTCAAATGTAATATTTTTACATTACTGAATGCAGAAGCATGAAAAACAATATAATCTTTGGGATAAATGTAGTGTTAACAATACCATTCATAGAAACATGCTAGAAATGTACAGTAAGAAATGAAACACACACCAATATATGAATTATTGGAAGAAAAAGAATGATGAATGGCTATTTTGTTTTCTAATGAGATATGTCTTTATGTTTCGTTGTAATACGCATAATCTAGAGCAGAGTTTCCTGATGCATCGTAAAGATTTTGGTCATTGAGTTTGAGCTGTAGAAAAATATCCTTTTAGGAGGCAGTAGTGGACCCTATTACGGTCTTATATCTTTCGAATGCATTTCGTTCTTAACTTTATATAATAAAGATGGGATAGAGAACTAATGCATTACATCTTCTCTCAAAGAAATCGTATTACAGCAACAAAAATTCAATTGCAAGAAATAAAATAATTTTCAATGGCCCTAAAAATATATACGAGGTACCATAATGTCTTATCAACATTAATATTGTCGGATAATTTTTTTTTTCATTTTTTTGTCAGGTTTAATAACTATCTATAACAGGACATGTTTAAATCTTTATTTTTAGAAACTCATACATTAGTGACTTTATAATTGTAAAGTATAGATATTAATTATTGTTTTAAAATCTTTACATATTCTTTATCATGAAACAAGATACTGGAAACACTGTACAGGAAAAAAAATACTGTTACAAGGTACTGTTTTCTAGCATGGCAAACTCTATCACAGGAAAAACCGAATTACAGTCATTTATATTGGATGCTGCTCTTAAGTCGAGCTAGTAATTCGAAAGCTTGGCGACTTGGCGCCAGATTTAGTGACTTTGGCAACAAAGTAAATAAAACTAGAAACTTTAAGAATTTTCACGTTAAACCGACAGAAATTGATATCCTCCCTGTTTGGTCGAGTAACTTCTCAGCCCACCTCCAGAGAAGTATAAATGGCTGACAACCCCTAAATATGTGTGTTATGTGTTCAACTCTGGCTAATAGTTGAATGAGCGTTTTCTCTATGAGTGTTTAAGCCAGCTTATCGTTGTTGTATTGAATTGTGCTCTTGCGTACTGCGTTGTGCATTTCCGCCTGTAAGTTCGTAAAGTTGACGGATTTGTGCAGTGGATGTATGGAGACGCACAGCCTATAGGTCTCGTTGACAAACAACGAATTTATTAAGAACGAAGTCACGATGACAAATTCATAGCCACCCAAACCTACGCCAAATCACCAACTACTCGCCAAGTTTGTCGCCAAGCTCTGGAATTATTGGCTCGGTACAAGAGCGGTATTCAATATAGATAATTGAAACTGTCTTTCCGATGATAGAACCTGCCGTGCTAGGAAGCAGTACTACAGGTTTGTAACACTACTATACAAAATATATAAATTATGCATCTAGAAGTGTATTATATTAAATTAAGTATTTGAACTGTACATACTAACTTACATTATATAAATATTAAACGTTCAATGTGACAACGCTTGTTAAGCAATGCCATCTGTATAACGTAGACATATTATTTTTTCCTTATTATTCTACACTTCTTATCCATTACTTAAATGGTTAAAGTAATTAATTTTTTTGTATATTTATTTATTAATCAGTAACCCTATCTTTTATTTATTCTTACACTACTTACAATTTAGGGTGTCAAAAATATTATTTTAAATTTTATCATTTAATTAGGGATAGTAGTGTGATTTTGATTTTAACATTACCAATTATACTACAGAAAAATGAAAGAAGACAGACTGGCTACTGATGCTCTGTTGGGAAAAAGCATCATGATTTATATTTAAAACTTACTGATATAAACAATATATGTTTATAAGAAATTTATAAAGAATTCTCTGATGTAATGGTTTGCTAGACATTTTGTAAAACATGCGTATTAGAAACACCCATTTATTAACAGTTTTTACAAAATGTTATATATTTTAACTCAGAACAAATTATTCCTCAACACATCTTTCTTCCCTTCTTTTGGTTGTTCAATAGAAATTTAAATAACCGGAACATTCCATCTTGCAAATTAAATAAAACTTAAACACCGAAATTTAATGTTTAAAATTACTTAAAATAAGATTTAGATTCCAAAAAACATTTATTAGTTTCTTCTGAATAACTACTGAAAATATTTGGACAAGAAAAACAAGATGGAAAGATGGAAACATTTACTTGATTGTTATTGTCTTTGACTTCTCTACGGAAACAATAAAAACAAATTTAGATCTTGTTTTCTTAAGAAAGTACTGTTTCGCTCTTTTGTTGCGTTTCTATCATGTTCCTTCAGAAAGTATATTTCCCTTTATTTATCCCGCATCAAATATCTTCACGCTAAAGAATATGTTCTACTATTCATTTATTTTTTCTAAAGAACTGTCTTTTTTCTTTTAAGAAAAATATCATTGATATACTTGATGGTATATTTGATCCTCTTTCCTTACTAGTGCTTTCTTATCCTAACTTGATTTAAAGTTTCCTTTAAGATTTTCTATCTTTTATCGTCAGAGAAAGAATCTATCCAAGCTTATTTATTGACTTTTTAGAGACAAGAATCGACTCAATTGATTTCAGAAACATAGGAAGTTGACGTATTTATTATTTTCAGGGAAAGTGAATTCTTGTGAAGTGTAAAGGAAATGAGATCACCTTAAACCAACGATATTTTGAATATTCCAATGTTCAGAACTGTTGTGCCATTCATTTAAAGATGATTTTCCCTAAAGACGCTGATATTCACGTGAAAAGAATAAATGTGTTAGAGAGTTTAACTATTTTTATGTTCTCATAAACGAAAGTGCAAGATATATTCGAACAAAAAGGTACGAAACGACACTGTGAGCAAAAATGAAGACTTTATTCAAAATAGATATTCTAGGCCTGTGATCG
>JAOUZG010041683.1:625370-641861 GCA_026289955.1 Argiope argentata
TCAAGCCATTATTTCTTTTTACTTTCTTCAGTATATAGTATATATAGTAATCATTAAAAAATGAAATCGAGATTTTCATGAATTTTCTTGTTCTGTAATAATATTCAATAATGTGTTAGAAAAACGCATTATTGGAAAGTATATTTTTATCAATTATTTTCTTATAAGCATAGAATTTGAAACCATTATTTCTTTTTGCTTTTAATATATATAGTATAGAGAAAGTATAGTAATCATAGAAAAATTTGAAATCGAGATTTTCATGGAATTCCTTGTTTTTGGTCACCCATAGTTCGAAAAACACTTTATTGAGAAATATCCTGTTGTCTGTCTGTGGCAAAGATACTTAAAAATGCTTTAGCTAGGCGGAAGTAATTTTATATATGGCCTTTATCAAAAATTTGCAGATTTCTGACTTATTTTGAGTAATATCTGTACAGAAAAAATCCGTCTACCCAGCTGTTTGAATATAATTTAACACGATAACTACAGACTAATGAGATTCAGAAAAATAAAATTTCGTACACAAAGTGAACATCGACCAATACCTGTCAAATTTTGAGCCTAAACGCAAAAGGGGTTGACATTCTGTTTATCTATGCTTTCAGAAATATGCAGATGCGATATTTTAAGAACGCAATGATTTAAAAAAGATAGAATTTGGCACGTTATTTTGTGACTACAAGCTTCGTTCTCCATCAAATTTTGCGTTAGTCTGTTTTGAAAAACGCCTCTAAAATAAAAATTTGATTTTCCGATACTGTTAAACAAGATCAGAGATGAACAGTTAAAAAACTCAAAAAGGAAATGACAATAAAAATGCTAAATTCATGTCAATAATTAATACTTCGTAACTATTTTACACTGGTTTCATGCAAAGGGTTATCTGGATGATAGGTTTATTAGGGATATTCGAGATTAGTTTTAGAAAGTTTACTTCCATTGGTTATTCTCAACTTTTTAGAAACGAACAGAAAAAAAACATCTGTTCTGCATTGGAATTTCACCTTCCAGAAAATCCAGAATCGTGTCCAGAAAAACCATATTTTGAGATCTACGTCATATGACATGAGTATTGTCCTAATGCACCTTAAATATGTCCAATGTCTATCATGTACTTTTAAAATTTGCATATAGAATTGCACTTTATGATTCGTTCATGTTTTCTCATATTAATTTGAAACAGCGATATGTGCTCTAATGCAATCCTACAGTGCCTACAGAAATGAGCAATTTTATATTAATCTGCATTCTTCTGTTGACTTACATAAGTCAATCAATAATTTTCACGGTAATGCATTTAAATCAGCCGGCGTATATTCAGTTATAAGAAACGTTGACAAATTACTTTTTTACTGTATGTTACTTTCTTCATGCACATTGAGAAAGATCTATTTCTGGTGAATGTGCTGTTGTATCTTATGGCACTTACCTATGGAGAAGTCCCCCGCTGTTGCAGCAGCAGATTTAAGCCGAAAGGAACATCTCTTGTTTTTTAAGTAGCGCCAACTAGGGTCAAAATAACGACTTAGCTACACAACCACATTTGATTGCACAGCCCCTTTATACAGGGGAGCAAAGTCACACATCTCACAGAATAATCCTGCCTAAACCGGGACTCAAACCCGGGACTCCCAGAACACAAGGAACACGTGCTACTTCTGTGCCAGAACGACAGCTGATGAATGTAGTTCTCAGGTTACATCTAAAATATCATTCTTTTAGAAAATCCTGCTTGCTAAAAGCCCGAGGCTATGTGTTTCCATGAGAGTGATTTTTATTTGATTAAAATAGTTCTCACTATTCAGCAATAATCCATCTAACTTGACATTTTATTTTTAACTGAAAGAATTGTTGAGAATGACATGTTTCATCCAATTTATTTCACCATTGATTTAAAGTTTAAAAAATGCCGATAGAGTTTGCTTAACTTTTGAAGTTTTGCTCCTACATCTTTTTGTCATCTCCAGCTTATTGTAAATTTAATGTGAGTTTTACTGATTATGTTTACTTCAAATAAGGTTAGAATAAAATTAAGTTTAAGCTTCATTGATTGAATTTCGCATTCAACTGTCAGTTTAAAAAATTTTAACAAAAGAACATTTAAAAGTGAACAATAGATTATGTTTTTATAAATATTAAGAGAAAATACAGAAGATATTTTGGAATGAAGTTGAACTGGAAAGTTTTGAGTTATAAAATGAATTTCATAATATTACAAATTGTAATTTTTTCAATTGTTAAATGACATGTTATTTTAATTATATTAAAATTTAAACATTGTTTTGAATCTATTATCCTTTGAACATTGTACGCTAATATTCGCGGGAGTATTATTTTTTTTAGGTTCCATTTTTTTTAGTTGATGATTCTTATAAAGTCATGATTTCTTACAAAGACGCATGCATTCGATAATGAATTACGAAAGCAATAGGGAGAGATACAGTTTTAAGAATGCAAATTCTATTTATAATGTCTGAAATAAAATTTTATAACAACCGATACACGATACAAAAATAATATTAACAATTTTAAGATATTATATTTCTATATGTTATATATAGTCTATATGTGAAAAAATTCAGAAATAATATTGTAGCGGAAAGAATTTTTATGATTTCTATTTTTTAGTAAAATTATCTAAAATAGCAAAAAAATAGTACAAAAAGGAAAAAGTATATATTGCTAGTTATTTATAATGAAATTTGAAAAAGAAAACACAATATATGCATTTGATTACAAAGAACAGGTTATTGCAATAAAATATTAGAATGATGATGATGATCTCGTGTCTGCTTTACAACGGAAATGGGGTTGAAATAGCTTCTATGTATAAAATATTAGAATACTCATGCTTTATATGTTTATTTAAAAGCTCAAAATTTTTTAATTTTAGTCTAGATTTTATATTTTTGTGAACGGTTAAATATATAATAATTCGATATATAAGGGCAGTTTTTTTCATATTTGTTCAAGGGGCAAGAGTTCAAACAAAAATGAATTGACAGATATGAAAAATTATGAAAATTTTTCAGCATTATCAAGATTTACCCTATTTTTATCTTTATCATCCAGATTTTTTCTCCCTCCTACGAAAAGTGTTGCCACCAGTGATGTGAGATGGACCTTAACATTCCTTTGCAGCTTCTCGGTAGTTTGAAAATTCTTTTAAGGAAACAATAGGCGATAGAAATATCAAAATATTCATCCTCCAAAATTTCAATTTATTCTTTCCAGGTCGATGAGCTCTTTGTCTATGAAACAGTCATATTCCGTTTCTTTCAAACGTTTGATAACTTGTTGAACAAGAAGCCATCATTAAGAGACTTGCATCCTCAACTTCAAATCAATACTTCGACGTCATTTTCTTCTATTCCATGGATTGAATAAATGAATAAAATGCAAAAGCTTTCAGGCTAATGAGGATTTTTAAAGGAATGGTAAGATTCATATCTCTTTATTTGTGGCAACGATCTTCGAAGAAGTGATCGGAAGTAAGGAATCATGATCTGATAAATGCCTCAATCTTTACGTTGATTAAATGGAAAAGTAAACCATTTTGTTCATATTTCATTTAAAAATGGTTCATTACTCTTGTTCTATTTTAAGAGCTTGAAAAATAATCCTTGGGAATAAACTGTCAAAAAAGCATTACATGATTACAACAGATTCTTTTGTCGTTATTACTAATGGTATTTGCCATGGATCAGCTCGCTGACGGCCGTCAGTGATTTTAAGCCGAATGAGCGTCTCTTGTTTTCTGAAGTAGGGCAAAATAGAACTACTTAGCTACTCATGACAATGCTTGTACAGTCCCTTTTTAGAAGGGGTAGGTACATTCACACTCCTCACAGATAGTACACAGAAGAACAGCCATGCACTAACCCAGACTAGAACCCACGACTCCCATATCACGAAGAAGAAGCTCTACCTCTGTACCAGAACACCAGCCTTGCCTGTTCTTGTGACTAATGACACTTGCCTTGAAAAAGACCCTCGCTTTGGTGATCAGCCAAATAATTAAAACCTAAGAAATGCGTCTTTTTGTTTTAGAAGTAGCGCCATCTAGGGTACGACTAAGCTACGCACACGTTACAACCTTTTTAGGGGGCGGACTTCATTCATTCTAATTCATTCATTCAACTCAGATCGTAATTTAGAACTGTAACAGAGACCAATCACCTCTGACCCAGTACCCCCAGTGGTATTAACCTCGACATGTAGGATATTGCGACCACGAACAGATTTGACGAACGCCAGTCGTCATGCACACGAGAAATTTTTGGCCGATTAGCTTCGAACTCGTAAACTAAGGAGCGTGAATCCAACGCTCTACCAACCAGGCCATCCAGTCCCTGTAAATGCTCGTAATGAATGTAGCAATATTGTATAAAGATATGTTTGGTTGTAACCAAACCAAGTTTACATAATTATCTCTGCGCTTTCCTAAGTTATTTCAGTTGCATTTTTCTATATATTCCAATATATTTTTCCATCGATACATTGATGATGATTTTCAGTTTTTTAAGATTCGTCACGAAAAACATACGAAGAGACAAAACATCTTTTAACCAAATTTTTTTGTCCCATTTTTTTTCTATTCTGTGTTTATAGTCTTGTTTATTGTAATATTATTCTTACTCCATAAAAAAAGGAACCGTGCATCATTTCAAAAATAAATCATAATATTCAAATGAAAGGTAAAAGAAATTCATGACACTATTTAACCGTCAAAGAAAAAAAACTAAAAAAAAACTAAAGCAAACAAACTAATATATATTTTATTAACTGTTTTTAATCACATCAAATCTAGAAATAGCTGTCATCAATAAAAGCTGTTTCCCAATTTCTGTAATTTCTTTTATTTTTGATGTCATATCAATGGTGTGAATCTAAGTTCGAGTTTTTGCAATGCAGTTTTTGCAATGCAAAAACATAAAACTCATTTTTGTGAATCAAGAGGAGTTCTAAATAGCAAAGATAGTTATAATAAGCGTTTTACTTTTTTTGTCTAGATGGTCTGTTAATTTCACTAGACCTAGAATATCTCAACAGAGCTCATGTATTAAGGACTAATATGAGTCCTTAATAAATGGACCCCATGAGGCTTAACTCAGAAAAAGTGTTGGATTGCATTACAGTTGTCATTGAATTAGTACTACTAAAAAGTACTGAAATGATTACTGAAATTCTTCTCACCAAGAGGAATTTCAAGAAAAACTAGCCCACATTCACGTTTCACTGGCAAAAAATGAACTAAAAATAATCTCCTATAGAGAGCTAACTCGTGAAAAAATTAATATAAAAACTTATATTGCTTACGGGAATTTAAAGGATATTTTTTAGGAAAGATGTCCTTAAATAAAATCATGAACAGCTCCATGCCTTTGAAAGCTTTTCTTACGCCACATCTCTTAACGATTAATACAGATTCAGGTATTTTTATTTACTCATAAATAATGTACAGAAGGTGAAATTGAAGGTACTAATACACATAAAGTTTAACTTCAAGTTTTTAACCAATCAGCACTTTTAAATCCTCTCCCCCTCCAAGTGAATATCTATGAATTAGATTAATCAAAAAAGTTTTGAGTTAAACCGATGAAATTTGAAATGTAATCTTTTTTACACATGTATAAAATTATATCTGCCAAAATTTGAAAGAAAAGCATATACAGAAAGTTTTCCAGCTACGTTTTCAGCAATCAAGGCAGTACGATTACTATAAAAATAAATAGCTAGATGATCAATATACAAGTTTAGAATCCAAAGTATAAATATTTTTTCAATTTTTGAAAAACAATTTCCAATGGATTGCCATTTAATATTCTGTACTTTCACATTCCTACGGATAGATTTATTCGAATCCATATCGCCGTAGGCTATGTAAATTAGGTAAAAAGGCTTACATATCTATTAATCTTTTTTGATATTTTAAAATAAAATCCATTTAGTGGTGCTCTATTATAGCTTATGCATTCTTACACTTATTCTTACCAATATTATTACATATTCTATCCACTTTATTATATTCTATGTATTCTTACTTTTGTACACGCAATAACTCAAATACCAAATAAAATGTGGAAATTAGAAAAATGATATTTGGAAGGGGTCGTACTACGCTCTCCATTTTCTTAAGTATTGGGCATTGAGAATGCAGTTTTGATTATCCATGACTTTCATGAACTAGTCTAAGGAATATAACTTCATGTCATAAGAAGGATATACACTGGAGTGACAAAAGCCATGGAATGACTGTTAATATCGTGTCGGTCCTCCTTTTGATCGGCGAAGTGCAACAACTCGACTTATCATGGAGTCCACAAGTCGTTGGAAGTCCTCTGCAGGAATATTGAGCCATGCTGTCTGTATAGAAGTCCATAATTGTGAAAGTGTTGATGGTGCAGGAGTTTGGGCACGAACGGACCTTTCGATGATGTCCCATAAATGCTCGATGGGATTCATATCGGGCGATCTAGGTGGCCAGATCATGCGCTGGAATTGTCCCGAATGTTCTTCAAACCAATCGCGAACAGCTCTGGCCCGGTGATATGGCGCATTGTCATCCATAAAATCCCATCTTTATGTGGGTACGTGAAGTCCATGAATGGCTGCAAGTGATCTGCAAGTAGCTGAACATAACCATTTCCAGTCAATGATCGTTTCAGTTGCCCCAGTCCATGCCATGTAAAAACAGCCCACACCATTATGCAGCCACCACCAGCTTGAACAGTGCCTTGATGACAGTTTGGGTCCATGGCTTCGTGGGGTCTGCGCCACACTCGAACTCTACCATCAGCTCATAAAAACTAAAATCGTGACTCATCTGACCACGCCACGGTTTTCCACTGGTCTAGGGACCAGTCGATATGCTCACGAGCCCAGGAGAGTCACTGCAGGCAATGTCGGGCTGTCAGTAAAGGCACTCGAGTCGGTCTTCTGCAATCATAGCCCAAGGAAGACAAATTTCGCCGCACAGTCCTCGGAATGTCCACGGATCTCGGAATGTTGAATTCACTAACGATATCCGTCTAGGTTTAACTAACATTCCACGTACAAAATCTGTTAATTCTCGTCGTGCCGCCATAAATCACTAAAAACCTGTTCACATGAATAACTTGAACACAAATGAAAGTTCTGGAAAACTGCTCATTTTCGCTGCGATACTACTGCCATCTGTATATTTGCATATTGTTATCCCATGACTTTTGTCACCTCAGTATACATGATTATCTAGATCCGGAAATATGATGTTAAAAATTTAAATAGTATGCCGTTATTATCACATGGCCGTAAATAATGATGAATCTCCATTAAAATTCAAGAAATCCTCTGCCAGGCTCTCCTTTTTAGAATATATGTATACACATATATATGTTTAAAGAATGTGAATGCTATAAATAACGTTATCAATATATTGTTAAAATAAGACCCATAAGAAATAAGAAATACTCAAAAAGCTTATCAAAGAAAATACTTTTCAAAATTAGACGTAATAATTTATTAAAATAGATATGTTTGTTTTCCCTTCACTTATGTATTAAAATTAGGCAGTTTGATATATTTTTCAAAAATGAATGTGGACTTTTAAAAACAAAAATCAACGAAATTTAGTTGTCTCTACAAAACTTGTTTGAAAATTCTCTAAGAAAAGCCATCTCCTCCCCCCCCCCCGAAATTGCACTCCTTGGGTAAGGCCGCAAATATCTGCACATGATCGATCCTTTGAAAGAGCTAGTTCAAAATCGGGGGTGATTCAGATTTTAATAATTAACTTGTGTTCACTGCATTATCATTTAGCTTTTTATGTAATACAGTTATTGATTTTAACTAAACCACCAAATAGACGATTACCTTTGAATTAATTTCGTTCAAATTTTGATAAAAAACTGTATTATTTTTATATAAAATTCAAATAAATAATTTTATCTGTCCAGCTCTAAACGCTTTTATCGTGTCAGAACATGATGTTGTTTTGTAAATAAGGTCTTTGGTGTCAACAAAAATCAGTAGGTTAAAAATAAAATTTCATTATCTGCACGAGTATCTAAAAAAATCAGCTTTTAATAACGCGTTGCCAATTCAGTTACAAAAGCTTTTATTTAAAAAAATAAGTTCATTACTTCCGCAAATAAAACCTAGAATAACGTAATTTTGATCATGTGATTATATGAAATGAAGAAAATTGGAAATGTGATATTTATTTAAACAATAAATGCGAGACAATTTTTTTGGATCTTTTACAATACTAAAGCGACTCATTCAACGAAACAATTGAAATGAATAAAAATATAATTTAATTTGCCCGAGCACGTGGTGCTTGGTAGTTCAAGAATGTATTTTCTGACATGATACATTTAAATATACATAGCCGATTTCATTTTAATCTTTATTTGAGTTTTTTTTTGTTCACAGATAGAGAGAGACAGGCACAGTGCCAAAAAGGAGGTTTTTGAACTCTAGACAGTTTGTTACAATTCGAGTTTGAATTTTTCCACAGTTATAATTCTTTCTCTATACTTTGTAAGTGAGAATAGAATAGGATTTTCATGTAAATCACATAATGCCTCTTTGAAAAGAATAAATAATAAAACTAACCTACCCTAATATCAAGAAAAACCATTGTTTAAATATTTATGACGAATTATCTATACATACTAAATGTAAATATGTAAATATAAATCCATTTTATTCTATGAAAAACCTGATAAGATGATTTATCGTAGGAAATGGATATTTTTATTTCATAAACAATAATGTCCGTTTCCACTTGAAGGCATGCATTCAGTTCTAAAATACCAGCGTGTGAAGCAGCAATATTCATTAAAATAACAAGAGACGGCTCTATTTTGAAACCACATTGGTACGTTATTCATTGTGAAAATGAGGACCGCAATCATTGACATAATGAATTTCTACTTCGTTAACGACTGTTTCGCTCGTTTTCAGGAAACATAAAAATTACAGAAGCAGATCTGGACGGAGCAAAGTACTTAGCGGATTATTTATATGCATTCCAGCTTTACTTCGCAATGGCAACGTGATTGAAATATTAATTGGTTCTGTACGTGTGTTAATCATTGCTTCGCGTGAGCATGCACTATATAATTTGCTGTTAAAGTAGGGAAAAAATCCCTAAATCAGTTAAATAAATGATAAAATGAAAATAAAGTAACAAGCTGCAAGCTTTGTGTTGATTTTGTTGGTTTTACAAACAAATATGTAATAATCTATATTGCATGATGCAAAAACCCTTCCTATTAGAATTTTTCGTTGATCAATAAAACATCAAAAATAAATTATTTTCTGATTAGCGTAATAAGAATGCGATTATTAGCTTTAAAAATTTAAAGACTGGCGTCATGGCACAGAGGTAGCACGGTCTCCTCGTGTTCTAAACGCCCTGGGTTCGAATCCTGGATCGGGCATGGTTGTACTTCACTCTTTCTCTATGTAAGATGTGTGAATGCCCCTCCCCCACTTTATGTAAAAAGGGGTTATGCAAGCAAGTTTGTTTCAAGGGTAGCTAAAACTTACTCACTGCTATATTTGGTTTTACTTAGAAGAAGAGTCTCCATACGGCTTAAATCAGCGACTCTGTTAGCGAGCTTAACCATGTCAAGTGCCATTATAAAAAATCACAACACAAATTTACAGGCTTAATAATATCAACACACCTTATCTTGCAGACCCTGATTTTGAGATTACGGTAGTCTGCTATTGAACTCTTAGTTACAGAACTATGTAAGAGGTTTTATTGCACTTAATTATTTTGAGGTTAAATATCTTCCTAGTGTGGTGTGATATGGGAAGTATGAAGAGAATGGTTTCTGGTCATCTGTGACCCTTCAAACTTGTATCTCCCCCCGGAAATTCCTACTGTCAATTCAAAACGTAAATAAATCAAACTTAAATTTCAACTATAGCCCTTCCGGAAAAAATATTTGCAATCTCATATTAAAATTATCTGTAAAAAATTGTCCCTGAGAATTTTGAAACCATTATTTTCTCCTGTTCTATCAATGGACAGTTCTATGAAACACAACTATCAATGCATATATGAAGCATAACTCTCAATTCACATATGAAATAATAAATCTGTCAATGCATACATCTAAATGTATTCTTCAAAATTAGCAATAGCAGTAATATACTTTTTTCTCTTTTCATGCCAGAGAATAAAAAAAATATCATATGCAGAATTTTCAGAAGACTGACACAAATAACAATCGCCAAATAAATCGCCTGAGAAATGAATGTATATTGATATTTTCCCTCAGTTTGATTTGATATAATTAAATTTGAAATTTTGTCAATATAGCTCTATCCCATATATAATTTAGTATCTAAAATGATTATGTGCTAAGATGATAATATTTACTGATTTCTTGATACGATTAAAACAAATGCAAACTTAAATTAGAGTAAAATGATTGATTAATTTACTATCATAATCAAATATATAAATAAAACTGAAATTTATCCTTTCAAATTGATGTACTTTCAAATTATTACATTGACAAAGAAATGAATAAAAATATATATCGCAACACACCAAAGATAATTTAAAAGTAAGAGATTGTATATGTCGATGAGTTCATAACCTTTTACATACGTTCTCCATATACATTATATTAAATATATATCATATAATATTTCAAGAAATGTAAACAATTAAACAATATTTTTTTATGAAAAAAAATACCTTTCAGTTATTTCCTATAATATAAGATGAAAATAACTAATAATATCTTTTATTAGAATGCATTTATCTTTCAATAAAAGGAAGGTGACTAGAATTGACTTTTGAACTCTAAATAACTAGCGAAAACTGAAAGTTTTTATCCAGACAATAAAAAATTATTAATTTATAAAATCTTTTCTTGGTTTTTATTACATTAAATTTAGAATAATTTACAGATAAATCTTTAATTAACGTCATTAAATTCTTTGAGAAAGATTTTTATTTCTAAAAGTACTATGTAAATATTGCTATATATATTTTCAAATATTATGCTAAAACATTAAAGAGATTTTATTAAAAGCTATATTTCGACAATGACAGAAAATTTATTTCCATGTAAATAGCAAAGTTTTTTTTATTTATTAACTTAATATATTCAAAATTTCAAAATTCTTTCTTTCAGACAATTGAGTTTAGGTTGAAAATGTTAAGAGTTTTTCAAATGAGGTTTATCTAGATTTATTTAATAACATAATATATTCATTTATTTTAATTTTCATATTACAAAATATTTTTTATAAAGAAATAATAAATTTTTGACACATAAATATTAAGAATTATTTTAATTTTTTTTTTAAAAAGGTATGAGTTTTATAAATTTCTTATAAAACTCATTATCTATTAGAACGTATTTGTCCCCAATGCATGATATTATAAATAAGTTACAATAGAATAAAATCATTTATATTTAAGTCATATTCAATAAAAATATGTTGATTCATTATTAATACTCTGGTATATTTGAGATTCAAGAAGGAAACTTCTCATCAATTAGAAGTCTATTTTGCAACGTTGACCGACTCATAAAAGTAATAAATCATTTAATATGAAAATTATTTTTATGAATATATAAAAAGAGAGAGAGAGATTCTTTAGAGCATTTAAAGGAAGATTTAAAATCATTCTTAAGTATAACATATATTTGAAAATGAAAATCAAGCATCAAAATTTAAACCATAAAATTGAATAAAATAAAAACGAAAAGCGCGCAAGCGAAGTATATCGTTTATTCTTTTATTCATTTATTAAAATATACTTTCATTTATTGTTAAATATTTCATGTCATAGAACTCATTTCTTAGTTATCCGGTTGAATTTACTTTCGCTTTACAAATATAAAAATGTCTTTAAAAAATTCAAATAATCATTTATAATGCAGAATTGCTTTAATCAAAAAAGAATATATCGAACTAATTCTATATCTAATTATATCGTATTTGTTTCAATCAGTTTAAAATATATTAGTGAATTACTTAGTAGAATTTCTTTTCACAATAGTCATATGAAATTCCTTTATATATAACCTCCATTCTTCTTTCGAAACCATATATCCATTTACTAATATTCTTGAAAAATATTCTATTGAGACAGAACTTATCTAAACTAGACCTTTTAGGCTCTTTATATAAATGTATCATTTCCAATTATTACGCTAAGTTTTTTTTCTTCATTTTATTAGCCAAGCTAAGTACTCACCTTCGATGGACAAGAGGCCACAGATTACCAAAATGACTCCCCAATGACCAACTCGGAAAGCACAGTCGATAATGAATCCTCCCATAGCTAATAGTTTCGGAATCTAATCAGTGAGTGACATAGTTCTAATCAGAAGTGTGAATTAGAAAAGCATGCCTCTTGCCGATTGGTGGAGCATTGCTATCGTCGCCATGGGAAGTTCCCGCTCCACATCGTGCGGGCGCATGGTATAGACTGGATCGGAGATCGGGGCGCAATTTCATTTTAAAGCATCGGATGTAGTCCGTCGGCCGAATGATGTGCATTATTCTACTTTGAGACTGTGGAAGGGTACGGGGCAGTGTGCACAGCGCCACCAAACTAAATCGATTGGAACTAATCTCGTAACGGGATGCTTGGCATGGTATTTGGAATGAGAACGGCAGAGGAAAAAGGCTACAAAATTTTAGTTGGGAAAAGTAAACTTCTTTCGGCCAATAGAGTTTGGGTGGAAAATGGGAAGAGGGGTTTTTCAAATAAGGTTTCTCTAAATGTTATCCGATAAATAAAAAAAACAATGCATTGCAAACATAATAAAAATAAAAACACAAAATAAGACATGAAAAAAAATCGAGTATTATTTATAGAGAAACAAAGAGCATTTAATTTATTTCATCGGTATTTATCATTTACATTTTAAGAAAATGGTGAAGGCACTGAAAAATTTGTAGAAAAATATTTATAAATATAGATATAGCAGCATGAAGCTCTGATATGACTAATATGGATGTCAAATATTCTTAAAAAATATAATTTCTAATGGTCTGATTCTTTTGAGATATAATCGTGTGTAAATGAATGAGTTTAAACAAATGAATGCAATTATATATTACCCGTTACCCGTTCTCACCCTTTATTCTCACCCGTTAATTCTCAAAGTGTATAGCTTTTTGGGATATAACTATAAACTTTGGAGGATGAAACATGATGTGACATCATTTCAAAATCAACTATCATATCTTATATTATCTATTGTAAAAAAAAACAATTTATTTTTTTATTCTGTTGTAATCACAAACTGATTATTCCAACCCACCGGAAGCACACCAAAATTTTTGAATGGCAAAACCACATCGGCAGCAATACTGGTTGAACCTTATAACAGCCCACATCACAACCTTTCCCAAAGGAAACGTCAAGTCATCGATGACAAGAACCAGACCCTCACCATTTTTGTGTACCCACAAAGGGTGCCGTGAATCAACCACTACACCGAAAGATTGTCAGCTTCAAATATGATGTGTCTTTCTCTTTGTATTGAAAAATAATCAGTACAGTAAAAATTCACTTTTTTCCTTACATACTATCATTTCCCGAAATATTGAAAAAAGAATGTGAAATCCTCAAAATGACTTTTATTTTATAATTCATTATCTAATTAGTTCTTATATTCATCATATACAACATACACGATTACCCTTAAGAAAAAGATGTATTTATTTATTTGCCAAAAGATATGAATTTGGTTGTTTTATGAGCCAATCAGGAAAAGAAATTAGAGCACATTCTGCAATATGTTGCAATTACTATTTATTAGAAATTTAATTTTTATAACTATGCAACTAAGAAACGACCATCAGTTTAAAAAACTATTTTCCCAAACTAATTATTTTTAACCTTATATAATATTGTTTGAAATATTGTTTTTGTTATTAACGCTGTGGGTGTATGTATGTGGTAACATTTGCGCTTTCGGATGGCGCGCTATTGACTACTATCTACTTTTTCACAGCTTTGACTTAATTTTATAATTTAAATTTTTTTGGCATTTGTTCATATTATTTTAACAGATGGATCATGTATATGTTAAGTGTATATGAACTATGAAATGAACTATATGAAACTGGCAACTGATTCTTCATTTATCTTTTAATTTTGTAATATGTTTTTATTTTCTGATATATTTAATATAGAGAAAGTATAGTAATCATCGAACAATTTGAATTTGATATTTTGACGAATCTCTTCGCTTTATACTTGCTTGAGTTAAAAAAAAAACACATTTTTATGAAATGTCTAACCGTGAGAAAGATAACACAAAAATTTGTGCTAATATGAGGAAACTTGGATGTGATCCTTACGAAATTTGAAGATGTCATTCAAATTTCGTGGAGCTCCGTTCAGAGGAAGTATGACTGTCCTTTTGTTTGAATATCAGTTAACATGAAATCTTCAAAATGAAGAGAGATTATATGGATAAAAGTCGGCACACACATTTGAAATCTATTAAATGTTGAGCAAAATCTAATGCAAATTTAACTGGGAGGGAAACATTTCTGTTGTTTTTAAGCATTGTTTAAATTTAACGACCGTAGATACACGGTAAATAACATAATAGAGTCCAACGTTATCTTTTACCACGTCCTCACTTATACAATTTTATTGATACTCGGTTCTGATGATTTTTTTTCCCTGAATATGGGATAATCTAGTTTAATAAGTCTGCCATCTTTGAACATAAACACATATAAATCTGGGAACAAGTCAGGTGGGAGTGCCATACATTCTAATGTTTATTTTTATTCACAAGATTAAAGACTGTGAACACTGGAATGCCCAAGTTTTTCGTGCAATTATAACAAAATTTCCTTCCCTTTCAGAAATCACTAGCTCTGGCATACAAACGAAGACCCCAACTATGTGTTGGATACTAAGCATATATATGATTGAATATCATTTCAAATTTATTTGAAAATTTTTCGGTCTTCCAAACCCATTTGTACGAGTGTCCCTAACTAACAAGCACTAAGGAATCAATCATATTTAACCAAAGAGAAGGGAATCCAGTGATATCCAGATATTTCAGGCTCACACTGTAATTTCTCTTAATGGCGTTTAGGGATTTTATTATTGATAGAACTAAATACAGTTTCAGAATAAAACACAATTTTAAAACAATAAATAAAATGAAAATGATTGTTTGTCTCCCATTTTATATGTAAGTAAATGTACCAAAATAAGTTTCACTAAATCTTTTCAAAATGCTTTTTTCAAATCAAGTAAGTAAAAAGAATCTACTTTAATTACAAAAATATCTTTAACAATATTCATCAATTTATGATAGGAAGTATCTAAAATTTTAGACCCAAATTAGTAATGAATAAACTACTAATGCTTAAAAATTTGTTATAACGTAGACGTCATTAACAAACGTTTGATTTTGTAGAATTCATTATTACTAAAATGTCAAAATATATTTTATGTAATTTCTATCTAATGGCATCTTTGAAGAACAGTTTTTAAGCTTTGGGGAAGCATAACATGGCATATTTTAGAAATGTTGCCACATTTATGAATATTTTTTGTGTAAATTATCTTAATTTTCTATTTCATAAAATCCAATTCCTATATCTATTCATATTCCAGAAAAGTTAAAAAAATATTGATAACCTAATACATCAATAAAATATTATTGATTTTTAGATGTTAATAATTTTATTCCTTCAAGCGCACAACAGCTCAGTAAATTGTAGCTGCACCCAGAGATGGTCAGTTCTGCTATTAAGGGCCGTTCCGAAAATTAATGAGTATAAACCTGAAGTGCTCAGTTGAAAGGGTCATGAAAATATTTATGCCAAAAGTTTACCTAAGTGCATTCCCTAAGGATAATAGCAAAGTAACTGCATTCGAAAATTAATGTATTTATTAAAGCATATGCAATTTTAATATGTGAATTCCAAGCAATTAAAATGGAATGAACTGAATGGACGCCCACTCAATTTTGCATATTAAATGGCATTAGATGAAGGTATTTAAAATTCCACTTGTGGTATCTAAAAAAATAAATTTAAAGATTATGTAAAATTATCTATATCCCAATTTGAGAAATGGTGAAATGCTTTCGCAGAGAAGTAAATTAATTTTATCTGGTATATAAATAAATAAATGTATCGATATATAAAAAATACTTATTTGTCTGTTTGAAAAAATGTTGAAATATTTCAATAGAGATATAAATTAATTTTAACTGCAACTGAAATATTTTGAGACACGGCTTCATCTAACCCAATTATTGTAGTTTTATGAGTATTTCAGAAATTTATTTCTTTGATTATTTTTTTAATTTTTTTTGTTTATCTATCTATCTATCAATCTATCTATCTATCTATCTATCTATCTATCTATCTATCTATCTATCTATCTATCTATCTATCTATCTATCTATCTATCTATCTATCTATCTATCTATATATATATATATATATATATATATATATATATATATATAT
>JAOUZG010041683.1:641961-652436 GCA_026289955.1 Argiope argentata
TCTATCTATCTATATATATATATATATATATATATATATATAAATTTGACAATAACTGACATCCAGGAATTTCCCAAAGCAAAGAGGAATGAGGAAAGTAAAATGGCTGAATAGAAATATAAGTGCATCGAGAAAAAAGTACAAATTTTCGTCTTTTCCTTGTTTCGATCAAATTAGCAGATGATATGGAAGAGCCAAAGATTTGAAGCAATGTATACGCTATTCGTTGCTGTCTCAAATGAACTGAAAAGCTTGGATTTGTGAAGTGGTAGTCAGGATATCATAGTCGAATCTAAATATTTTATCTCCTTAATTGTGGAATAACTATTAAATTTCTCCCGATTTCTTCATTGAATTATTTCTAGAAGAAATCATATATTACCCATGTTAGAAATTTAAATTATCTTTGTACAGCTCCCACCAAAATTAGGATTTGAAATTGCTGGTATGGCGGCTGGTTCTTGGATAAAGAAATGAGGAGGGTTGGGAACCACAATCAATGACTTGATTTGCTTCCCACGAGAATGATTGTACCGTGACCGGTGATGATCATTATAACTGTAAAACAGTTCCCATCAGAAGATCTGTCATGGTGGTCAGGCAAATTAGATTTAATCAGGAAGCCTGAATTGGTAGTGGGTTGGGAAGTAACTTATGCTTTTATCTTTCAGCACTGAAAAAGAAAAATTTAAAACCTTTATGGATTTGGCTGCAGTTGCTTATAATCCTATGGATTTCTTATTTATAGTTAGAAGGATACATTCATTTTGTCACTTTTATTTGTAGCATTAAAAAACGCTATCCAAAAACATCTGAATAAATATTTTAGTGGATTTATTATAGGTGCTATACTAATATTTTATTAGGAGTGTTATTAAATATTTATGTCTGTAATATTTTATTTGACTTTAATTGTATAACGTATCATAATTATATGTCTATAAACGAAACAATTGGAAAATATTATCTTTAATAAGAAATCACATAAGCAAAACTGTTACTTGTTTGCTATTATATTATGGAGAATAAATAGATAATCATTGTTTAAATAGAGAGTTACTGATTATAAAACAATTCCTAAGAATTGAGATAATAAAAAGAAAATATACAGATAAACATAATTATAAAAGCATTGAAGTCTATACGCGTTTTGCAATGAATATAGAAAAATGATAGCACTCTTTAACCAAAACTGATTATATTTTATTTACTAAGATTACCTTACAATATGATATAAATAATACTTCTACAAACAAATCAATTTTAACTGTATATAAAGATTTGGAAATATATGCATATAGTTGCAATATACTTCATGTTTCAGCATAAATTAAAACTCTTCCAGAGGTTTCAGAAAAACAATTTGTGTGTTTGGATGTAATTTTGTAAAATTTGATCGGCGAAATTTTCTATAAAATTACATTTGTTACTTACAACTGTTATCCTAAGATTTTAATCTGCTTATAATTGGACCTACATCAAATTACAGTTATATATTTGAATTCAAAATAAAAGGATACGACAAGCCATAGGTCGAATATGAGTATGCATTTCATGTAACTAGTTTTCTGAGTCTAATAAAAAGGTTATGTGTAAAATAATTCATTAAAAAGAGTATAATAATCTATTGAGATATTGATTAAATCGATTTAAATACAAATAAAATTATATATATTTAGTCATATTTGGAATTTTGCAAACCTATGTTAAAAAAATTTCAGTTTGTGGACTTTAAAACAAGTTAGACTTTTGATTTGAATGATGAATTTAAATGCTATTTAAATTGACATTTCCCACTAGTAATAAATTTTTATTGAAATTCTAACATTTTCAGCAAATTTGCTGAGATTGAAGAATATGGAGTTTTACGTCAAAAAATGAAGTTAAATATAAATTTTTATCTGAAGTACAATAGAAGTAACTGCATGATAAACTATTTTCTGAATGACTGGAATATAAATAACAGAGACAAATAAAACATAATTTAAATAACAGGAATAATAGGGAGAAAGATAATTTAAATCTTAGAGACAAAAATTATAACGGACTGATAATATATAAATCATTCCCATTTTTTGTTACTTAATGTTCTAATTAAAATATTTAAATCAACGATATGATTAAAAAAATTAATTCCAAATTATTCCAATTCAGAGATTTTCTTGTAAAATCAAAGATCTTTAATACTGAAACTTAAATTTTTTTGTCATTTTATTGTATAAGAGTCAAAATTACTATGCTTGTAACACTAGCAATTTACTGAGAAAAATTAAAACTATCCATAGAATACATTTTAAAATCAAGATTGAAATTTTTAAAGAATTTAACTGAAATTTTAAGGCTATTTAATCAGATTCATTTTCATTAAGTGCAAGATTCAGTAAAAAATTTCGAAATTAAAAATCGTGGAAAGTACTTTTTCCAAAGTAAATAATCTTTTTTTTATTATTCTGCTATGCAGCCACTCGTTTTGAACTCTTGCCAAAAAGCCTTGTTTGCTCATAAAAAACATTTAGCGCTTAATTCTATTAAATTAGCTAGCAGCTAATTCCATTTAAATCGTTTGTGCATAATTGGAGACAGTTTTAAATACTGAATTATTTCCCTTAAAAGTGAAGCACTTTTAAAATTTCTCTTATTCGTAAAATATGCAATCGTGAGTCCCCATTATTTAAAAAATTAAATGTTTTAGCTTTAAATCACTATGTATGAAAATATAAATAAATATACCTGAAATTCATATCAGCAATTATTATGACACTTTTATGTCTTGTTCGTATGCAAATGCAATACTGAGTCCTTATTATTTTAAAATTTTGGTGTTTTAGCTTTGATTTAAAAATATTTGATATTACTTTAAATAAATATATCTGAAATTTATGATATCAACAATTATTATAAAACTTTAATGTCTTTTATGCATATGTTATTGCTAATATCGTAATAAATTTTTAGAATAAGTCTTCGATGGAGAAAAAAAATATTTCCTGAAACTTGCTCGAGATTTAAAAAACATTTTTCAGAAATTTGAAGGGTAAATGAAGGGCAAAACGTGTTTCAGCTTGTAGAAATTATAGTATTTTTAATAACTTTCTCCCTATGAAAATTACATGATTGTATTTCTTTTATCATAGGCAATTCTGATGATAATTCTGCTGTTCTCTCAGTTTTGATTTACCGTTACAAAATATTTTTTTTACAAAATGAAAATTACAGAGTTCTTAACTTGATACAATGATCTACAATATAGTCAAAATTTAGATGAAGATTAAAAAATTAAATAGTCTACTTTCACTATTTTCCTAGAAATGTAGAATTATTTCATTTATATTTATTTCTAATAAAAATAATATTCGATGAAAGAAAAGCTTAATTTACGCGCATGTCCCAATATTTTTAATGGCATTATGTTCTGCTTTTAATAAAGTTATAAAATTCAAAACGTATTTTTCATTGCATATTTAATATATAAACTGATTTTAATAGACTAAAAATGTAAATAATTGAAACATGATTGCTTAATTGATGCTGGAATAGAAAGTGTGGCTAATTCTGTCAAAATTTTAAATAATTGTTCAGAAACAAAATGCTAAAACCAAATTTTGCATTAATTTTATTAGCCTTTAATAATTATTCAGCAGCAAAGAGTTAAAAATTAAAGAGAGATTTTATGGTTTTTGTTTTAAAATACTACTTCTCATAATTATTCAACTTTTTTTTTATCTCTTTTATTTTTTTTCTCTAAAACAAAAGTTCTGTTATTTTTATAACGTAATGGCTTATAGAAACTAAAACTGCCAATAAAATTCATACTTGCCTCCAAAACGGTTATGTTAATTTATATAACATCCTTTCCTATTCAGTAACCTGATATTAATATCAAATTCAGAAACAGTAAATCTGCAAACAATACGTTTTATTAGAATGATGAGAATACAGGGAAATTATTTAAATTAATATGAAAATTACAGAACATCAAAGAAAAACAGAAATACATGTTAGACATTATTATATAAATTTTCATCATGTTAAGTTATATTACATTAATTATTAGATTAATCTAATGTTTTATTATTTAAAATGTATCTTTAATTTTTCATTAGATACTCTAATTAAGCAAATGAATGAAGAAACATGAAATAACAAATAATAGCCCTTCAAGCAATTAATTTTCGATTATATATATAAACATGAGACATAATAAAAATTTACTTATACTATGATATCCTGACTATAAAAAATTAATTATAAATATGACGAGTAAAAAATATTTCAACAAAATATTCAGGAAAAAAATTATTCCTTATGTTTTCAAACGAATTTCTAAGTTTTTTTTCTTTACTTAACAGAGTAATCATGAAATAAATTAAATTTTGATTCTCACACTCTAGATAAATGAAAGTAATGAAAAAAAATGCGTGCCATTTAATTTTCCGTTTAATAAAATGCCTGCAATGATGATAACTGATTAACTTCAGTATATTATATTGTATATCTTTAGAGACCAGCTTGTTTGCGCTAGATGTGGGTTGCATTTCATTCCCTACGTCTCTTTTAAATATTTTTAATATAAAATTAGTTATCGAAACACTGATATTTTTATAACCTGACAATTTTACTAATTATTTCTTGTATTGGCTTTCTTATTGGAATCGATTTCTACAATGCTATGCTACTATTAGAAACCTAATTTTCAGGGTCTTGTAGATACGAATGGTTGTCAACAATGGCTTAATTTACATTAATATTTTAAACTTAATATTTATGATCATTAGATTTTTATTCATATGGAATCATTATGGAAGGTGGTAAGCAATATTTTAAAAAAATTCACTAAAAAAATGAATATTTTTTTTTTATTTCGTATAAGAAATGCTCAAGTAAATATTTTTCTCACACGTATCTTTCAATAATATAAGATAATTAGGATATTTATAATTACATGCTATAATTAACACAGCTAGAGTTCCATTGCCAGATTGACTAGAATTTCAAAAATATTTTTGAAAAATGTCCACCATTTTTAAAGCAATTTTTGATGATTAAATTGGAATAATTAAAAAGATTGTTTACCTTTTAAAATTGCAAAAAAACATTTTTTGAGAAAAAACATTTTTAAATGTTTTTCAATAGAAAACCAAAATCTCAATTATTCAACAATTAATAAAAATGCTAATTAAAAAATCCAAATTAATTGAAGTTTGCATATATCCAAATTTTAAATTGCATTTGTCGTGAATTGATATGTGTAGAATAAAGAAGGTCTAACTGTCCAGTGCCATATATCATATTACTTATTACTACAGGGTCTTGTAGTCAGGATCTTCTAGTAACTATTATTTAAGATATAAATTGCTATTTATTGACTGTTAATTATTTTTTTTATAAATATAAAAGCAAAAAACAAAAGGAGGTTGAAAAAGACAATTAAAAATTTCTAATAAAAATAATTTTTCTTTTCGGATGCAAGTTTTTTCTTCATCCTCCTTCAATTATTTTACTTTTCTATCATTTGCATTTTATGCATAAAGCATTTATACTTATTTTAATATTAAATGATCATGATATTATTTTCTTCTATATTCACAATCTGTAAATTATATTGCACCCATTTGTAATGTATCAATATAATATTTAATATTAAAAGATGGGTATTCAAAACTGAAATAGGAATAAATGCATTTGGCATTGCAAAAATATAGATTGATCCAAAAAACGAAAAAAATCAAATTACCATGCATAGAAATATTCTACATCAATAAATCGCTTTAGACATTTGGGTTGGAGGCAAGATAAATTAGTTGGTAGAATGTTGGATTCGTATCCCTTGGACTTAAGTTCAAACTCGCCAACCGAAGATTCTCGTGGGCGTGGTGGCTGGAACACGTTAAATCTGTCGTGGTCACAAAGTCATCCATATAGAGAGTAATACCACTGGGGTCGCTGTGACAGCGGTGCTCGTTCGAGATCTAAATTATGATTTGTGGCTGAATGAATGAAATTAAAATATGAAGATTGCCCCGTAAAAAGTGTCGGTGACGTGTGTGACTTAAAAGTCAAATTTCTGTCTTCAGGACCTAAGAAGATACTGCACCCTTCCCTCCGTAGTAAAGCTTAACGCGAGAACAACAATAACAAAATTTTTCGGTATTTAAATGAAGCACGATTTTAAGCTTTTTCATAAATTTCAGTTGTTCTAGCATTAATAAACCAAATCGTTTTGAATAGGTTTTAAAAATCAAATTAAAATGAAATATATATATGCAGAATATGATAGCTTAAAATTTTCGCATTGTTCAAATGATAAAATGCTAATTAACTAAATATTTTCAATTGTCGAAGTTTTGATGTGAATTATTCAGTTTCCAACATTAATCTTAAAAATAAATACGTCTCATAATTATATAAAATTGAATTAAAACAGTCATTTCAACTTTACAAAAAAATCAATGCGTAATATGAAAACAAGAGATAAGAATCTCACAATAATAGAATATGTAAATAAGAGATTAGATAGAAATTTCCAAAATAACAAATTTTAAGATAGGAATTTTCAAATAATATAAAGATATTTAAGATAAAAATTTTAAGATATGGCAAGAATATTTTAGAGAGAAGTTTTCAGATAAAAATTTAATCATACACATTTTAGAAATACGACTTGATTGCCGGTTTTCTGGCGCAGAGGTAACGCGTCTTCCTCGTGTTCGGTGCGTCCTGGGTTCGAGTCCCGCTTCGGACATGTTTGTTCTTCTGTGTTCTGTCTGTGAGATGGGTGAATGTACCCCCTTGAAAAAAGAGGCTGTGAAAGCCTGTGAGTGCGTATTTAAACCTCATCCTTGCAAAAAGGGGCTGTGCTAGCGTGTGGGTGTGTATTTTAATCACATATGAGCTAGAAGACTTCTGCCCTCGGGTGCTCAACGGTCCATACGCTCAGAAGCTACTGCACCCTTCTTTCAGTAGTAAAAAGCGGACACGATATCATCAAATAAGATATAATTATAGGTGTTTCTTTTTTAATCTCAGAGTTTTTAAAATTATATTCGAAACATTTTAATACTATTTTTTTTATTTACATTAATTATTTCTTATACACAAAATATTATAGCAAGTTAAAGCCACGGTGTCTTTGTCCTTCACTGAATATCTTTCACAAGTACTAATGCGAGTTACATGATATCCTAAGGCACGCGAAAATAGAGTTTGCTGAAGCGAAACGCGATCACAATTTATTGGTTTCCCAGATTGTCCTGCCGACTTATTAAGGCGACGAAAACTGACATTGAGTATTCTGACAAGTAAGAAAAAAAGAAAGAAAAAGAAAAGAAACTAACTAAACAGGAAGCAAAGGAGACAGCGAAGAAAAAAAGGATCGCCTATTCATTCTAGCGGTCAGGCTAACTGACGATATTGACCAGCCCGAGGGCTGGAGCGGGATATGTGCAGGGATTCGTGTGTTCCTTGTGTCGTGGGCTCTAATGAACCGATAAGGCCCGCTCTTTGAACGAACCCTCGGGTAATTTTATCAGGGCTGAAACATTTACGATTGAGCTTGCTATTTAGCTTAGTTTTTTTTATGGCACTATGTATACTTATGATTATACGAAATTCCAAGATATAGAATACAAGAAAAATAAACTAAGGTCATTTGGAGTCAACTAAACTTCCATATACATTTTTTTTGGTCTTGATCTATATTTATATTTTTACTTCAATGTGGAAAATATAGTTAGAAGGACGGAATTATATGGATGTTTTAATTTCGTTTAATCTAAAATTAGTGCATCTGACAAGTAAGTAAAATTAGTTTTTTGTTGTTTCATGTTAAGTTTTTGTAATAAAGACGATACAAACGTTTTTAGCCGCCTTTCTGGCACAGAGGTAGCGAGTCTTCCTTGTGTTCTGGAAATCCCGGGTAAGAGTCCCGGTTTGGGTATGGTTGTTCTTCTGTGTGCAATCTGTGAGATGTGTGACTGTGCCCCCCTGTAAAAAAGGGCTGTGCATGCAAATGTGTTGACTGTGTAGTTAAGTCGTACTCTTGACCCTAGTTGGCTCTACTTCAAAAACAACAGACGCTCCTTTCGGCTTAAATCTGCTGCTGTATCAGAAGGGGGCTTGTCTATATGCAAGTACCATAAGTAACAAAAATTACAACAAATGTTTTTGTCATCCCCATGAGGATAAATAGTTTTTTTTTGCTTTCATTATTAATTATTAATTATTTTTTTCTCTGTACATTGCCAGCTCTAAGATTTCTATTGATGCATTAATCTTTCAAAAACAAACATAGATTTTCATTGCGATGTTCACAATTGTTTAAAATCGGAGAAGTTAAAATGCAGGGAATTTTCAAAATGATCAAAGTGACATTAATGCAAAATCTCAACAGTTGATTTTAACCCTATATAAGAGCTCATGATTTAATATTTTATCATTCATTTTTTTATTCAATTGTTCCTAAGTTCATGATATTTAATGTTATCTATAAATGTCCATATAAATCAAAGACGGCTTCTTAACAGCCATTTTTTACAATATGAAATATTGTCTGAAAATAACTGTTCATTTTTACTGCACTTTACATAACTTGATTCAGATCGCTAGCAGCATGATATAGATCATACATTAAAGTTTTCATATTGACCATATTGTAGATAAAAATATTTTGACCCATGTGATAGGGTAGATATTTGGACCAAAATTTAATACATCATATGCTACTGAAAATATCAGAATTTTGACAATTATAGCTTTTTTTTGTAATGTAAGGCATGTTTTTTTGTTCAATAATTATCTTGATTTTTTTATAAAACATAGTAATTTAACTTCTCTAACCAAGTTTTCTGTTTTTTAATAAAAGCCAAAGCAATTATTGATCATTCTTAAAGGTTGGGAAAGTAAAGGTTTTAACTTAATTAAAAATAAATGTTCTAATCATTCAGAGACTGAAAGCTTTTTTTCACCTCTGTAGAGAAAAATGAAATGATTAGAAAAACTGATTTTCCTCAAATATGCTTTGTATATTTCAGATATGGCTGGATGGCATGAAATTACATTGAAAAAGAAAAATTAATATGCATTTACATATTTCACTTCTATTTCTTTTCAAAGAACAATGTTTAGAATAATGTATAAAGGTATGGTGAAATCTCTGCCTTTGTGTAGAATTGCTGAATTTTTCTTTTTAATCATTGAGTTTGTTATTTTTACAATTTCATTTACACTACAATGTAAACATATATGCATTTTTATATGCTTTCAAATAATCTACAATGGAGTCACCATCAGAAACATATCGGACACTCATTTCTTGAATGGTGAATTTCTAACACATAGTTTAAAAAAGATTTAGTGGAACATAATTATTCTGAATTTATTTAGGAAATATAATATTCTGTTTCACCATTAATACATTTTTAAATGATTAATCAATTCATAGAATACTTTGTGATATATATATATATATATATATATATATAATTTTATTCAAAATAATATAAACTATTCATTAACTATTTATATAGTTAGATAAATTATCCTTTTGTAAGAATAAAATATTCCAGAAAATCTAAGCAAGTGATCATGATTGTTATAGTCAATAATATATAAATTCTGAAATTACTTGTCAGAACCACTTAGATTTGGTTTTATAAATTTTAGGTTAAAACTTATTTTTTGAATTTGTTTATAAAATAACTATTTATAATGGGCTATATTACTTAAATTCGTTAAATCTTTGTTGAAAATTTTAGACTGATGAGCATTAAAAATTCGTTATTTTAATAAAACAAATGCTTTTATTCCTGATAAGGTTTCGGCATTTTCGCGACTTTCTAAATTTTACTGAGTGCATTACAATTTACTGTTGTAACACAAAATTACATTTAATTTTATATTCGATCTTTCTTAGTGTTTCAAAACGTTAATTAGTTTTTATAATCATCACTGAAATCAATTTGGATTTTCCATAAAGCTCCGAAAACAAACTTTTCTTCTCACTTCCTTCCTGAAAAATATGGCGCCCTCTATTGGCTTGGGTCTAATTTACTTTTGGTTTCATGCAATTCTTTTGCAATTTCACAATTAATCATACCAACTTTGCTTCTTTTTCTAATGCGTGAGAAATTTGTTGAATTTTCTAATAATGTCTACTTATTCTCTCCCATGAAAGGTTTAGTAATAATTGTTCACTAAGTTGGACTGTCCGAGTTTGTCTACCGCCTTTGACCTATCTAAAACGATATAGTTATCATAATTTTAATAATAGCATTCCTACCATTCTAGATCAGTGATATGTGTAGAGAAAATTACATTACTAAAAGAATTATATAACTAAACTCTAAAAGTATCCAAAAACTGCATCTCTAAAATAATTATATAACTAAACTCTGATAGTATCCAAAAACTTCATCTCTAAAAAAATTATATAACCAAACCCTGACAGTATCAAATATATTAAACTTAAGCAATAACTT
>JAOUZG010041683.1:652836-670702 GCA_026289955.1 Argiope argentata
ATATTCTATAAATTTATTACATCTTTAAATTCAATCTTTCAAATTGAGTTAACCCCCTGATAAATGTCAAATCCATATGAAAAAAAATACTACTATCATTTAGTTTTCTTCATAAGGAAATGCTTTATAATCGAAAAAAAAAAACGCAGTAAAATTCTTAAAGAATCTATTCAAAAAATAAATCCATATAAAAAGTAAATAAAATCAAAATAGATTCTGTGCTTCAACAGATTTAGTATTCGTTGCACATTTAAAATGCAAAAAATGAAGCGTTTTACAATTTTTGTATTATAATTAAATCAGTAATTTTGGTACGCGTAAAGCATGACTGAAAAGAAAGAAGTCAGTAACAGCTAAACTGAATTATATATCAACAAAATATACAAATTTTTCAGGGGTTTTTTATGCATTAAAGAAATTAAAGATACATAATCATTCTCACAATCCAGTTCAACTCAGAATTATTTAAACTTTGCATGAAATCCAGTGGAATCTTAGGCTTACAGGATTTTAATCCTGAAACTCAAAACGAAGCTGTTCTAGGGGTATGGGTTATAGATTCTGAGTCACCAATATGGCAGAATTTCAAATATTCGAATTCATTTTAGTCAATATCCTATTTGGGAAGGAATCCTATCTCAACTGAAATTTCATTTAGAGTTTCAAAATGAGCCTTAAAAAGATGACATATAAATATATAGGCCAAATTATTCTTTTATTTGTGTTTATATATTCAATAAAGTTTAAAGATTTCAGTTTATATGGAAATAAAAATCACTTATATGTTTCACTCATCCAACATTGAAAATCAAATTCTTGTTAAATTGACATTTTTGAAGACAGTATATTTAAATATCTTATAATATTATCTTAATCTATTTGCATCTTCAAATGTGAAGAATCAATACCTTCAGGTCAGAGGATGGGTTTCAAAGTGTTTCTTTACCGAATAATGAGGAAAACTTCACATATAATTTCTATTACTCTTTTAATGTTATAATTAATCGTCTACTGTTCTGTAATTATTCTAATGTTTGATCCTCAAATTCTATTGGTGTATCTCAATTCCGATCCTCATAGTCATTTCTCTACCAATAATTTTCTCTATTAGTTCAAGATGTTGTACATTTTATATCCACAACATTGTCCAATATCGTGAGAGTCTGAAAACATCGTGTAGAGGTCGTAAATATGTTGTCAGACAGTTTTTGGTTAATAGAGTCTAATTCTTGAATACTTTACTCCTCACTAATCTCTCTCTGTCGCTCTCGTCAATTTTCTTTTATTCTTTAATATATATATCATAAAATTATCTCTCTATTCATTTTAATATCTAATCTACTGAAGAGTATTGACATCTGCGACAACACATAGCTTCTAAAATTGCGTCCGTATTTGAATTCAGTTTGTTTCGCGGTCTATAGAAGTTATATGCATATAATTTGGTCTACGTGAGATTCTCGAACGAAAATTGTAAACTATTATGTATTTATAAATGCATTTAAGATATATTTTGGTGTATTTTAAAAAGGGCACATTTTATTAGTTATTCACTAACAATCAAATAGTATTATGTTTTTTGTGTAGTTCTCTGTTACCTAAAAGAGAAGCAGGATCAACTTTGATTGCTTTTATTCGTTGAAGAAATACTTCAAATCATTAATATGTGTGCTAATAAAGGAGAAGGATCTTTTTAGAAAGTTTTATTAGACATAATAGAGATTATTTTTGCATAGTAATAATGAAGACCAAACTGATTTGTTGGAATGGGGAAAAATTTATTCTAAAACTACATTGATATTCGACCTACTTAAGATGTTGCATTGTATTCTATTCATTATTTTCTTTATACACTGGGTTTATATAAAGAAAACCTTTATTTGTCTCCAACTGTAACATTTATGTGATCCTTTTTCAGTTATAAAATCTTTATAATATTTTACATTTCAGAATTTCTTTCATAAGTTGATGCTAGAAAAGGTCTATAAATAATATTGTTTCACAAATTATATGAAACTTATTAAAAACAATCAAAGCTACGAAAAATTATTTAATTAATTTAATTGTTTCAGATATGTAAATAAAATTCCAATGAATATTTTTAAAAAATAAAACCAATCTTTCATGTTTAATTTAATATTATCATGCAGATAAGAGAAAATGAATCTTTGATAAGCACTATATTATCTATATTTCCAATATAAATTGCAAAATAATAGCTACAATTTCTACTAAATGGTCTCAAAGAAATCTAGCTTCTTTTCAGCAATTTAAACAAATTATTTACGTTTGTCTTGCGCACATACTCTATTCTGCCACTCATAAAAGAGGAATATGCTTTCTGGAATTCACCAAACATTTCATAAATAGGGAGAAAAGAGTCCCAGAAGTCATTACGTAAAATGAACTTGTCATTATAGGGTTGGTAATTGAGTTGCTTTCATGTAATGAGCATACAAATTGTGTTGCTTAGGAGTCATAATTGCAATTATTCTGTTTGTGGGCGAGTTGGTTTAGAGAAAGCATTTTTAGGAAGTATTTTAGGAAAAGAAGCCATAAAATAGAGTTGAGTGATTAATAATGGGAATTCTGCTTATTTGTGGATTCAAATATGAATGCAATCACTTCTAATTTGAAATTACGTTAGAACAATTATTCTTTGTTTCTTTTGTTTTTGAGTTCATAACAACATTGGAAACTATAATATCTGTGCTTCAATCAACAGAATTTAAATTAAAGAAAATTCATTCATTTAAAATTTAATGTTTGTAATTGCATTCTTTGAACTAATTATTAATTGCCAATGACTTCTTTTGTCACTTTTTATTTTTATATTCTCTCAGCTAGTATATGAAATCAAATTGTGGAAAATATAAACATTTTATGAAAGGAAGAACATGAATGATATAAGGATCTAATTACTAAGGATCTAAGGAATGAACTAATTATTATTAATATCAGCCTATAAATCCTCATAAATATATAAAACGCTAATTTATAATCACTCTTTCACCAGATTTGAAGGAAAAAAAAACTTTAATGTTTTTGATTAAAAATGGAAGTGACAGAATATTTTGAGAAGGAAATATATAATTTTAAAAACTGAATTTAAATTGAGTACTTAGAAATATCAAAAAGATATTTAAATCATTTTTATTGTTTCACTTTAATAAAATAAAAAAGTACGAATTTTAATTGAAAAAGTTGTGAAATGTTAAGGAGTTATATTTCTTAGTTTGAAATACATACTTTATGTTTTTTTTTAAATATTTTTAAAAGAAATTTATATCTAAAGTTATGAAATTGTAAAAAATACTAAAAACATTTCAAAGTTCTTCGAATTTATAATCTCGGACGTATTTCATCAAAGTTGATATTGATCATAAAAATAAATATCATTCTAACATAAATTATTTAGTAAATAATTGCAATGTAACCCATTTTGACAGCTATTTCCTTCAAAAACGTCATGTTATCTGAAAAAAAACTGACCTGACTGCTCAAGATCAAGTAAGTATACCCACATTTAATATTAATCCAATTGATTTAATATTTAAGGTCAAATATTTAATTAACTCTAAATCGAGATGGCATTTAGAAACAGGAATAAATTACGTTGTGAAGTTCATTTGTTAGCGGGGCCATTTAGAAACATTAGATTTAAAAGCATTATAAGATCAATTAGAATAGAAAAGTAACCAAGCATTAATGAATTCTTCAAATTAACTTAATAGTTCGTTTTCCTATTTTTTTTGAACGAATGAATTTTTTCAACTTATTAATGGATTATTTGGATACTTATTTAAATTTTCCCAATTTTTAAGTTAAAATTTTCATAACCATTTGGCTACATTGTCCTAATGAAATAGAGATATTCAAGAAAATGTATTAGCATCTTGTTTTAGATTTTTGAAATAAAATTAACAATTTTCAAATATTAATTGAACTGGAAACTTAATATGTCCTTATTCTCTTTGAAAAATATCTAAAATTGTATTTACAGATTTTTTTTAATTTTATATTTTAATTTCATACAATCTGTTACTTGCTTAAAAATAATAAAACTACAATTTTAATTTAAGAATCCATATATTTTTTCTTTTTTCTTTTTAAATAGCAGATATCGTCGAGGAACCTTAAACCTAAAAACATCATACAATCTATTAGATTAGAAAAGAAAATTATTCAACATTTAATGAGTTCTGTAAATTAACTTAATATATCGTTTTCAATTTGTTGTAAGTAATAAATTTTTCAACTTATAAATGGATACCTAAGATGTTCATTGTAAATTTTGTCATTTTTATGTTATCAATCTGAAATTTTCATAAATTTTTTTCTGGCAATAAATAAAACACTCTGTAGAGTTTTTATATGAATTAATTTAAATTATTGTCATTCAATTTCAAAAAATACATACATGGAATCTATTCATTAGAAACTGTAATGATCAATCTTCATAATACCAACTTTTTACAATGAGTGTAGGGATATGAGACTTTTAATACAAATCATTCAGACTTTTGACACAAAAATACTTTTTACAGAAATAAGATTAGGCCTTTGAATATAGCTCGTTGTGATATAAAAATGCCTTTTTCAAAAAACTTACGAAATTGAGAAGTGATTTCTAGAACCACTAGCGAGTTTGGTTAAAATACTAAAATAACAAAGAAAATGCAAAGGATTGAAAGTTAATAAGGCTAAGTTGCACAAGTATTCTACGCCCAAAAAAAAAATGTTTGAAAATATGCAACGCAACAATTTTTTATATTGCTTTGTCGATATGCTATTATAATATGTCGTTTTCACCTGAAAAGTATGTAGCAGCAATAAAAAAAAATTATTATCCTCGTCCTGGCACAAATGTAGCGCGTCTTCCTCTTAAGTTGGTTGTCCCATGGTCAAATCCCGGCCAGAGTATGCTTGTTCTTCTGTGTGTTCTCTGTGAGGTGCATAAAAGTGCCCCCCCCCCTAATGAAAAAAAGTAATAAAGCAAGTGTCATTAGTGTGTAACTAAGATGTACTCTTGTCTTAGTTGGCATTGCTTGAAATAAGAGATGCACCCTCAGATTAAAAATCGCTGTCACAGTCAGCGATTTTGTCCAAGGCAAGTGTCATTAGTACCAACAACAAAAAAATTATTAGTAATTTAGTTTAATTTTTTTAATTTATTAGAAAATAATAACCATACTAACTTTTCTTGGACAAAAAAAATATATAAGTTAAAATATCATTTAATATAATTAAATAAATTATCGCCGGCTTGCTGGCACAGAGGTAGCGCGTCTTCCTCGTGTTCTGGAAGTCTCGAGTTCGAGTCCCGGTTCGGGCATGGTTGTTCTTCTGTGAGATTTGTGAATGTGCCTCCCCTGTAAAAAGGGGCTGTGCAAGCGTCTGGGTGCGTGTATCATCTTCATATGAGCTAGAAGTCAGACTTCTACCCTCGGGTGCTCAGGGGTTCATACCCTCAGAAGCTACTGCACCCCCCTTTCCATGGTAAAAAGCGGACACGACATCATCATCATCATCAAATAAATTATCAAAGGGCTTATGTTTCGAAATACGCAGTGGATTTTAATGGGAAATTGAAATACGTTCTTGTATTTGGGCAAAAAGAAATTTCGGTACCAAAGTTTGAAATCTAGAATTGAACTGAAAGGTTTCATTAAATAGTAAGATTGAAGTTTTATGTAAATATAATCACTAGATATATCTTAAGAGAAATTATTCTGCATATAGATTAATATATAATACAATTATGGAATGACTGAGTTGAATAATTAATTCGAATTATACGTAGTTCGGGGTCTATTAGTTTGCTAATATAATCCACATTTGATAAGAAAGAGCTTTTAAAATTATGATTATGGTTTATAAACCATTCACTTAGACAGATTATAAAAGGGTTATTATTCAGTGTTTAATGCATGCAATAATGTGGGAGAAAAATCTAGTAATTATTGCAGATATACATTTTTAGTGACAGTGAACAATTGTCTTATTTTAGGTATTATATATTTTCTGATTATAATATTGCTCTTTCTTTTTAATTTTTAAAAACTTTAAAATCATTTTGAAACGATTAAATGAGATTCAGTACACAGTATGGTAAAAAAAAAACTTTGAGTCAAAACTGTTTTATAGAGTTGAAACACTGAAAGAAATCATTATTTAATAGATATGTGGTGCTAGCTTCATAAGCCAGATAACATGTACGATACCGAAGTCGGCTACTGGCCCTAGCGTCGCAGGTTCGTATCGCGGCCTTCCAAACGGTACAGATGTGTATGAATGAGAAAACCAGTCAATCCTAAATTTCTAAGGAATAATAAAACTAAAGAATGTCCGATGGTGTAAAAATAATAAAACCATATTGGATGAAAAATTTTGTTTGACAACATTTTAGGCTTAGGAAGAAAATACACACCAGTTATGAAAAAACAGAACATCTAGTATTGTATAGAGTTGAGGCAAAAATTGAGGTCTTTTAGTAAAGACCATGTAATGTTTTCTATTTCTTTCTGCACTCAAATATGCTATAGTTTTCCCAAAAATTCTTTTATGAATCAGAAAACAAAATAAATTTTGGAAATAGGAAAATAAATAACACTTTTAATTTTGACATAACGTGATATTAAAGCATATTTAATGTATTTAAATAACATCAATTTAATATATTTGAAAATATTTACTTTGTGAAAATTCCGATATAACGACAGATTTTATTTGAATAATGTAAACAATACTTAAGATAGCAAAAATATTATAATTAATGGCAATTACTTCTGTTAATGAAAATTTGTCAAAAAAAGAGAAATATAGAACAAAAAATTTTAAAAAAGGGAATTATGAACATTGATGCCAGATTTTTCCTAATTATAAGATTTAAATACTCAAGTTTTTATGCTAAAGTTCAGAAATAGTTTTGTTATACAGATATAATAATTGATTTCTATAACGTCAATGTTTTCAATTTGTCTTTGCCATGGTAAAACATTTTCTTTTTCCTTCTTAAAACCCTTACTAATTGGATTTAGATTTAGACTTATTTTATTTTAAATTTTATTATTAGTTTATTATATTATTTTAGATTTAGATTTTAATATTAAAACTATTACCTACTGCATTTAGATATTAAATCTAATCGGAATCAGATTATCCTATAAAAATGACTAATGTTGACCATACAATAAAAGTCTGCAAATATCACATTCTATTATGGCTAAAGACTTACAAACCATTATTCATCCTCACTGCGTTTACCGACAGAAGCAAACTTTCGGATCCTTCCTGAAGTCAATCAAACGCTGTTTATCGTCATTTTGAGAATAAAGGTTAAATTCCTTTCCTTCAGAAAACCCAATTTATCTTCTTGAATATTCACCTTTCAAATCTTCTTAGCAACGTTTTAATAATTTAGAGGTTATTTATTATTTTCATAAATTTTGTATCAGTTAAATGAGGTAAGCTTTATTCTAGCGGTGACAGATGAAACAATTTTCATTATGTGAAAAAATTTCATTATTCGATTTGTGATTTTTATTTATTAGTTGAAACAATAATCAACTATCTTGCTTTGTTAAAACCTTCTCTTCCAGAATGTTTTATTTTGTTGGAATTGCCTTTTTTGTTCTTTGTTAATATCCATTAATGCACATGTCATTATTAATAGTAGTTCTAGAAATATTCCAGATTTGTCAGAATTCTTATAAAATATTTTCCCCACTTATCCCTCATAAAAAATCTAACCCCCGTAAATGTTTTATAAATATTAAAGTTTAAAAGCCTTTTTTGACCTCATAAAATACACTTTACTTCTAAGAGAACGCCTTCAAAAAATAACTCATGAGTTTTCATGGATTTTAAAGTGATGTATAATTAATTAATTTTCAAAAATGGCCCTTTATTTATTTCAAAATCCCTTCATTGTAAATCTCAAAAAAAAATGTAGAATTCAATAAAAAATAATTTAATTTTTAAAAATAGAATTAGTACAGAAAAGTTTCATTTTAAGTTATTATAACAAAAGCTAAAAATTTGCATGTTATATGTCTTTTCAGAAATAGTATTTTAATTCTTAAAACATGGAATTCCTTTCAATATTACAATGAATTTCTTATCTACCATACAATCATATTTCAGTATAAAAAATCCAGTAATATATCCTCACCGCAATTTCAAATAATTAAATGGTATTAATTCTTATTAGAGTGGCTGCTCAGATTTTGACTCTTTTGCCTTTCATTGGCTGTTTTTTCCCACGTCAATCCCTCTGCGATTTTGAAATTTTGTATTTGCTGTACCTTCGTTAAATATATTGAATTTCTAATCACAAGCTGTTATAAGTATAGAAATATATAGAAAATAATTAGAGAAGACTTGAGTGCTCCTTTTTTCTGAAAAAAAAAAGATATCGTACTTTTGACTGCTATTTACTGATTTAATGTTTCATTTCTATTTCAATAACTAGCACATAATTTTATCTATTTATATGTTTTTTTAAATGTGCCTTTATTTTATGTTTTAATTAAATCCTTTGACTGATACTGCCAGACTGTTCTTCATACTGTTCTCTAAAATATTGTGAAAAATTTGAAAATTGATGTCTGTAAAAGTAATTATATTACGAAACATGTCATTAAACCATTAAAGCTATTATTAATTTATTTTGAATAAAATTCTTTAAATATTTTGTTACGCATGTTATGCTATTGCTTCTAGTAGCTCAATATATTCTACAATTTGAAAAGAGAAGGTTGTTTTAATTTGAGAATTTAGAAGCAATCAACATTTTACCACTGAATGTCTGCGGTAAGAAATTACAACAATATATTTTAAAGTTAGGAAGTATTCCCTATGTTAAGCAAAGAAGACTTTTCTGGCAGTAAATTTCTGTTTACTCGAATAATCTACATCGGAATGTGTTTCTGGAAGTCGTCTCAGCGGGGGAGTGAAAAGCTCTAACCAAAGTTTTGGACAGAAATTATAAATGTTGCAGAAGAATGCACATAAGTAAACGCATGCAAATCACTTCTAAACTTCATCTGTTCCCGATGAGGTACGAGCAGTGGAAAACTGATTTCTGTTCTTTTATTGATGATCCAATAAACCTTAAGTGTGAAATTTGCGTAAAAGTGGACCCCATTACGAAAGACGAATGAGTTCTGTTTCTGACAGCAATTGCAACGATTTCTGCTGCTCCCCTGCTTTGGGCATGATACATATTAATAAGCTCAACAACATCTGAAGTAATTTAGGTTTTCTACTTGATAAGACGGGGAAGATAGTTATTTTCTTGACAGGGAAGCGTGTTATTTATTGTACAGTAATTACCAGGGAGCTTTAAATAGGATGCAGTTAATTAACTTCACTTGTGATTATTTTTTTAATTTCTTAGTTTGACAACGATAACATGGATAGCTGATCTTTTCTAAGGTTTGTTATTTACCTTCGAATTATTTAAAGTCATTAATTTTTAAACTCTTAAAAATCTTAATTATTTTTCTGCTGGACTAGAATAGTGTTTAGAAAGTAAAAATAAGTATTTATATATTTTTTAATATCTTGGAATTAAAAGGCAAATTTATGACGCATCGCATAAAATATTTGGTTATGTGTGTATGTGTGTGTGTTTTTGCTATGCATATTTTTTGAAAATATATTCACCAAAATAATTCTTTTAAAAAATGGTTTAATGAAGAAATTTGTTTACAATGAAATGTACATAGTTTTTTAATAATGCAAAAGCAAATTTTCCATTTATTTGCTTCTAAGAAATGCATAGTAACTCGTTAAAATGAAAAAAAGCAAGGGTTTTAGAAATTAGATGAAATATTTTGGAATTCTTAAATAGCCTAATTTTTTGCCTAAAATACCTGTTTCTTGATAATTCTGTTGTTTTACAACTCCTTGAGCATGGATTGTGGAAGCTTTCGCAAACATAGACGAGATTCAAATGCCTTCAAAATCAGCCGTAAATATTGTATCATCTGAATATATTTTAAATTTATTTAGATTCCCTCTATATGAAAGTTCTCAATTTCTCAGAAGACTTGGCCATTTTTTCTGAATATTTGTAGAGCTGAAATATTTGAGGAAAATTTGAAACCTTTGCAATACTTTATGAGTTGAAGTGTATTCAAATGAAATTAAAATGGGACACGGAAAATTGCAAAAAAAGATAAAATATATAAAACATTATTTTAGAAAGGTACTATTTTCGGTTTTGTAATAGAAGCATAAAATGTGAAAAATACTTATTTAAAATGCATTTTTTTCTTATCTAACCTGCAATGTAATTTTTTTTAATAGCTTTAAACTGAGCCATTAACAAACTCTTCAACATTAATTTAATGGCACTTTTAAACTTAGATTAAAAATTTCATTAAAATTACACCTTTAAATTAGAATTAAAAATAAAATCAAAGTTAAAAAATGTAACGTATTTGTCTTTTCCTTTGACATTTAGTAGATTCAATCGATCAAACTTTTGGCATTATTCAAAGATAAAATAAACAAAGCTGTCCTTTTTTGATAATTCAAATTTTATTTTTATATAAAAATATTTTTATACAGCTGGAGGACTGAACACACATAAGTTGCAATAAAATGCAAAACACATCTGTTAATTTAAAATTAACTTACTATTAATATATGTTCGAAAAAAAAAATTTTCACGTTTGAGTTTGAATATGTAGATATATATGAAATAACTCAATTACATGAAATACGTTTTAAAGAAAACATGAAATCCCTTTTTACAACAGCATGAGCAGAAATATAACAATTATCTTAACGATTGCTTTATTTAAACTCGTTCAAATCCTTTTTTCAATGATTCAGGAAAAAGACATATTTGGAGCTAGATTCTTAAACTAAATCCAACAAATTTTAAGTAGAGTAATTCCTAGTAATGAAACAGCAATTGTTTTAAGAATTTAAGAAATAACTTTATTTACAAATTTTAAATTTACAAACAAAATAAAACTAACATTTTTCATATATGCATAGTGGCATTAAATGGCGGCTTTCTGACACAGATGTAATGCATCTTCCTCGTTCAGGGATTCCTGTTTTCGAGTCTCAGTTCGGGCATGTTTGTTCTTCTGTGAGATGTCTGACTGTGCCCCCCCCCCTGTAAAAAGGTGCTGTGCAAACGAATGAGTGTGCAACTAAAGTCGTACTCTCGGTTCTAATTGGCGCTACTTGAAACAAGAGATGCTTATATTCGACTAAAAATCTGCTGATGTATTAGCGGAGCTTCCCCATGGCAAGTGTCATAAGTAATGACAACAGGCATTCGATTTCAGGATGTAACGTTTATGTATTATCAAATTGAAATATTCAAAATCCTTTGTTCTACAAATGAAATCATTGTAATTACGATTCAGAAAAAAATAATGTCAAGGTTCATTAACCGAAATAAATATATTTACAATTTATATAATTGCAGAATCATTGTACTCAATATTTTATATTTATTGTGCAGAATTCATGAAAATATAGTTCTTTTTTCTCTCAGAAAGAAAATGTTCAATGTATAAAACAATCTTTATTAATTTTTCAAACTGCTGAATAATTCATTTTTGAGGAATATTTAAACACCGTTTCAAACGTTATTTTAAAATTCGTTTTAAATAAATATGATAGTATTATTTCACAATAATTTTATCATCTATATTTAACTAATTAAGAATAATTTTCCTGATTTATTACTATGATTTTGTTTATAAATATTTTTTTTTTCACACAATCCATAAAATGTTAAAAAAATTATCTATATTTTACAAATTATTTTAATAATTTCAAACAGAAACTATTTTATTTTAAGATGACAAAGTTAACGTTAAAATAAAGTTGTACAAAATTTACAAAATTATTATTAAATTTATGTTTTAATATTTTATTTTAAGATGACAAAGTTAACGTGAAAATAAAGTTGCACAAAATTTACAAAATTATTATTAAATTTATATTTTAAATTAATTTCCAATTAAAAGTAATACCAAACATTCTTTTAGATTTTTTTTCCTTTTATCTATCAAAAATACTTTACTTTATGTGATATATATACAGTTATTGAAAGATGATTATTTGTTCTTTTAACTCTGTTATAAAGATAATTCGTTTTTTATCTACATATATCCAGAATTTCCAAATAATTCTTAAGACTTCTCTTATTTCTTTTCTCGCTGTTTTTTTTTAAATAATAATTTTTTAAAGTTTTTAAAGAAACCCTTTAATAACAAATTGAATCATTATTTTAAGAAAATATCTTCAAAACCATTCCTCGCAATATTTCTTTTCATATATTCTGCATTTTGATAAATCTTTTATTTTTTTAGGATTGTGAATCTATTCGTTTAATCAAATTAAATGCTTTTGTTTTTCTGTGATAATGACCCTATTAAAAATTTATTTAAATTATCTAATGAACGAACTTAATGTTTATTATAGAAAAAAAACACGCAGAACAAACGAAAATTAACTGAAAATATTTTTTTTGAATATCTGTTTTTGAAAAAAAATTGTGGGGGGGGGGTAGAATATTAAAAATGTATTTCGTATCATATTACCAAAATAAAAAGAATATTTAGACAGTTTTATTAAGAATATATATTAAAGTTTCCTTAAATGAAACTAAAATAGATTTTTTTAAAGAATAATGATCTAATTATTCTTATTATCGAATTTCAGACAATAAAATATAAAATGAAATGTTTCATAATAAAAACTTGTTGATTTTTAAAGTTTCATTTTACAAAACAAAGGAATATTATAGTGGTTTAATTATTAATAGAACGGTATATAAACGTTTCAAAATACTAATTAATTCTATTTTTCCTTCTTTTCTTCAGCAATCTTTAATTATCTTTCTTAAAAAGCTGAAATGTCAAAAATAATTATTTTCCCCTTCATAAATATAAATCTTGAAGGTTTTAAATTTCTAACAAAAAGTTCAAATATACAGACAAGCTACCTATTCATTGAAAAATAAAAGCGAATTCAAAGTTAGGATTTATTGTTTAAGTAAAATTTAAGAAAAGTTGTTAATTATGATGATTTATAATGCGAATTATTTGAGGAAGATAGATTATACTGAATGATGTCTTTTCATCTATCAATGCATGTTTTAATCAATTAAAAAAGAAAGAATTCAATCAATAAAATTGTCAGCAATTATAAAGACAACAGATGTCTATTGTGCATATTTCCTTAAACAACACACATTGCTGCTTTCAGATTTGACAAACGACAATAGTTTCACCAAATCATTTTTTTTATATTTTATAATCGGATACATTAATCGAAATTCATGTATAAATTTCATTAATACTGTTATTTATACCGGATTGATATTAATGGAAAATTACTTTAAATTAGAAGAAATTTATTATAAAATCTCATTGCCTTGTTACTTTTGATAATTTATAAGTATTGTAGTGAAAATGGGCAATTTTAAAAAAAAATATGAAATATGTAATAGTTATTTTCTATTTTCTTAATACGAATCATTTTTTTATATTACCTTTTAGATCATTTCATTTTCCTTTATACATTTTCTAAGATTGTAATAAGAGATCTAATCAAATTCATAATGCTAATTTCAGCATTGACCATATCAAAAATTTACTCTACTGCAGTTGTTGCAAGCTCCAAACGTGTCATTGACTGTAGGATATCTCACCGTACTATTTTTTTATTTCATGCTTCTCATTTTATTTCCTCCTTAAATACTGCGCTTATACGATACCATTAAATTTTATTTGCTATTAACATTTTCTTCCACTGAGTAACCATCTTAAACACTTAAAATCGCAATATCTCCAAAATGTCTAACATTAACTAAATTGTCTAGGATTAAAGGGATTTATAGAATATTTAGTGATTTAAGCAATTTAATTTGCATACTATCTATTATAGTCTTGACACTCAATTTTAACAACGAAGAAATGAACCCAATGACCTCTTAAACACTTAAAATCGCAATATCTTATTAAAAAAAGTAAATATAATATTTTTTGGAAAAAAAATGTGCCAGTGAGCACTTGCAATGATTTGCAATTTTAAATTTCAAAATTACCTTATTAAATACAGTCTTTTTTGCTTTCTTCTGTAATTATCCTTCATCAGTTTTTGAGAAAAGGGGAAAATTTCAAAGCATAAATATTGCTCTTTTGTTGAATAGATTGATGTGATATCTATGAAATATATGAAACATCTATGAATGAAGTATCATATCTGGAACGAGGTCATTGGGTATGTTGAAAATTCCTCCTTTAAGGTGGGACTTCAACTTCTATTACTCGCCATAGTTCAACAACAAAAAACAACCCTTCTCTGTTTAGACCCTATGTTCATTTCTTCGTTGTTAAAATTGAATGTCAAGACTATAATAGATAGTATGCAAATTAAATTGCTTAAATCACTAAATATTCTATAAATCCCTTTAATCCTAGACAATTTAGTTAATGTTAGACAATTTGGATTAAATTATTAGGTAGAAAAAATTATCTCATATGGTAAAACTTATTAATTTAAATCATTTGCTAACATGCTAATAAGTCAATTGTCCCATTAAATTGATTTCGATTTTTTTGGGGGGGGGGGATCTTTTTTACATTCGGCGATCTTAAAAAACATTTTACATAGATTTATTAAACAACATGTGCATTCTATTTTCCACTTACAGAGTCTAATCCAATCAAGGGGAAAATTTCCATAGGATAAATATTTGATACAAAGAAAGATAACTATAATACTTGTGCCCTTAACTTCTTAAGAAGTGCATGTAAAATTAGAGAATAACCTAGTTATTCTAAATTTTCTTGATATTATTTCTTAACTAAATTTTGGGGCCATTGACAACTCTCTAGAGGTAAATAAAAATGTAATTTTGTTAGCAAACAGTTGAATAGCCATTTTATAAAGTAAATATTGCCTACTCGCTATCCTTTTAAAAAGCATTCGAGTTTCAAGAATGAAATAGTTTTTTATATTTTCTGACATTCTTATTCCCCTTTAAATATCCATTAATAAAATAAAATTTACAAAAAAGAAAAAAAAATCTTCTTTTTGTAAATTTTATTAGATGTTATGTCACGCACCTCGTTGCCCGTGACATAACATCCAATGAGAACAATTTTAACTTCAATCTATCCTCCACCTGATATGACATGGGTATGTTACGCAACACCAAAGAAAATATAAAAATGTGTTTAGAGATTATCAACAACCACTACAAAAATAATTTGTAATAAAACTCATTTAGAAATTTCTAGACTGTTACAAAGGTAAAAATATGATATGTTCGTAGACAATACTTAGACGATTTTTTCGAGATTGGATTTCCCTCTCTTCGGCATAATGAGATTTGAATCGCTGTTAAAAAACACACTTAAGCAAAGAAATATCGCATACGTATACTTCAGATCTTGCTATTTGCACATGCGCAGTGAGAGGTTTTTGCAGAGATAAATTAATTTCAAAATTTTAAAACTCCTCTTTTTATTTTGATATGATACTAATCTACTAAAATCTTTCCCAATAATGCTCTAATAATAGAATAAATATCTCCGACATCCGTTAACTATTTCTCAGGTTTTTGTGGTTCCAACATACAGACACTTTCAGAAGACTTCATTTTATATTATTTATAGATTATTATATATATTATATAATATAGAATTTAAAAATCGTTATTTTTTAAATATTCGACGACCGTGTTAAATCCAAATTTAGTTAATTTTCCCCTCAGTTTATTTGTAAGGTTGATCAAAATTATATTTTTTCTATGAAATCACAAATTTTATGCAAAATATGAAACAAAATGTATATGATTTGTAATATTTTGATGATTTTTACATTAAATGTATTTTTTAACAATTAGTTGTAAAAGGGTAAAGAAAATCTCTGATGTAATATTTTTTTTCTGGATTAAATTTTGCGAGTTACAATTTACTTAGATAAATAAAAAGTGTTTCGGAATAAAACTGAATTGAATTGATTATTGCAACATTTTGGTTTTAAAGATATAATTCATAAACGATTATCTGCTGAATAAATATAAGAATTTTTTAACGAATTGAAATAATCTTGAATCTTATTCTGAGCATGTCAGAAATAGCTTATACAATCTAGCAGATTCTTAGGATGATTTTTACTTTTCTTCGATTACTCAAACACTAGTAGCATTCCTAAATCACATAAATTAATGAATACTTTTACATTAATCCTTCGTAAATTAAAAGATAAGTAAAATTTTCGTGTTATATTTTCAAAACTTATTTTTTTAAGATATTGTTTCGTATATTTATGTTCCAACATGTTATGCCTTTTTGTCTTTTTTTTGTGATTGTTTTTTTATATTTCAGGTGGAACTTCTGCTTCAGTAAATAATTCTAATTTTTCTGGAATGTAATCTTTATACCGCCAGTTGATATCCTTAAATTTTGAGATGATAAGCAAGATGACTTTCTAATAGAATTGTACAAGTATTTACAGTATTATTAATGAGGTTTGGATTGTGCAGTAAAATTGTTATTTTCTAATGTATAAGAATTTCATTTTTTTATAAAATCTATGAGCATTATTTAATTAATTTCTAAGAAGCAATATATTTATGTCCAAATTTACATAACATTTTTGGCACATATGTAATGAGTTATATATTTAACAACAACTTAGATAAAACTTTTTTTAACAAAAATCCAATTGCAATCTGAACACATTCCTACACATAGCAATCGCTATAAAGATTTTTTCTTTTAAAAGAATTCCATATAAATCAAGCAAAGGATATTTCATGCTCGAATTGGCCAAATCTAAATGACCATATCATTATTTAGGAATTAAAATTAAAAACTAACGGTCCATACTAGACATTTTTGAAATGCAAAATAATCACTTTAGAACTGTTCAAAAGAGAAAATGTTATTTCTATTGAATCTGAAACATACTCATTTTGTGGAAATTACAAACTTTCTAAATTGGCTTTACTGTTCCTAAAGTTTTAATACAAAAGCGGAATCAAAAATTAAGCTTCAATGCGAATTATATAAAGCATTTAAATTCAGATCCTTGTTGAAATGGAGAAATAATTTTAGATTCATAGATATTCAATATGAGTCCGCATTGATAGAAAATAATTTCATTTTATTCTTTTCATCTTAATTATCTCATAAAAAATAATTTCTCTAACTCATACTCAGCTACAGATTAATGGTAATCTTAAGTCTTGAAGAAACCAATTAACATCCTCATTACATCAGCTCAACTCATTTCCTAACCATATAATAATAACATCATTTTACGTAATAACTTCTGGGACTCCTTTCTCTTCATTTACGTTGAATTGTTCTCATTGTTCTCTAAATTCAGGAAAACTAATTCTTCCCAAGTGATTTGCGGAAACAGAATTTATATGCAGAATATGCGTAAGCGATTTGCTTAATTGGTGGAAAACAACGTTGATTTGTACATGGGAAAGGTTCGTGAACTATTATGAAATCATACTATTTAGTATTTTGAAGCTTATTTTATTGTGAAGTTTCATTGTTATTTCATAAAATAGCATACATTAATGCTGAATTTTTTTGTTTACTCTTTTACAAATCATAGCTTTAATGTTTAATTATTTTGAAATATAATAAACTTATTAATAAAATTATGAGCCAAAAGTTAGATTATGATTTTGTAAATTCTTTATTTTCCGGTTTTTTTTTAAGAATTCATACACACTTCTTCCTTTTACGCATGCGTCAGTATGCATTTGAAAGATTGCACATCCTGTAACATAATATTACACAATATTGTGCGATATTATATGATATTAAACAATATTCCCCAGTATTAAACAATATTG
>JAOUZG010041683.1:685702-713477 GCA_026289955.1 Argiope argentata
TTATATACTTACCTTTTCAAATGGAATTGATTACATATCAATAGTATTTTTTTTATATATAACATTTTTTTCGAATGCACTTGCTGGGATTATACTCGTTAAATGACATTTAAAGTTAAAAAAGGTAAATTTAATTTTCTTTCAATTACCATGAAGTTACATATATACTATTGATATGTAATCAATTCCATTTGAAAAGGTAAGTATATAAAAATATCATCCCGTATTTATTCGAAAAGCGTAGCTTTCCAATAATGGTTATCTGGTTTTTACTTACTGGTTTTGTTTTTTACTTACATTAAAAGCAAATAACTCCTTGTAAGCAATTATTTCTTCCAGAGATGCAATAACATTTAATTACGCTTGACAAAAATGTGAATATCTGATATCGATATCAAAAATCAACAATTTTCCATAAACTTCTGAAACATTACAAGATAAAACTATTAAAATATCATCAAACGTAACATTGCAACTATCAGACATTCAACTGGTTTCTGCCTTATCACTAGCTATAGATAAGTAAGACACACATTACTCGCTTTAACAGGTCTATGTCGTCTAGAGGTCCAAAAGAAGAATTGCTAGGATTTCTACCACTCTTAAGGCAAACTCATGGTGAAGATGTAGCAAATACTGCTCAAAAATAACTGGAAGACAATGGAACTGATATAGGTAAAATCGTTTCTATAGCAACTGTTGTAGTCAGATGAAAACCAAAGACATGGAGTGATCCGTTCACAGAACTCAAGGTCAAGTTGAGATTATTGGAGGTCGAGATATGCATGTACATCGCTCAGCACAAATGGACAGCTCTAAAACAAATTGCTCGAGTTGACGCCCTCATATTTGACGCGTGGAATAGTCTTCTAGAATGTTACAGTGCGGTGCAACAGTTGGCATATTGAGTGTTAATGATATTCGAGTCGACACATTCATATGGGCAAACGTTCTCTTTCATAAATATGATAAAAATAAAATTTAGAAGTTAAATAAAAATAAAAATCAAGAGTTGTGCTTGAAAATTAAAACCATAAGCTGCAAATCAGATTTAATAATATTTCCCCAAAGCTAATAAAGACAATGCTTCCTTTGATGTGACTATTTATATTTGTATTTTTATATGAATAAAGATTATTTAATACTTACAACAATTTATTTTAAATCAAAACTCAAATATACATGTAAGTAAATACTATAATATAAAATTGAAAATTTTTAGTAGCTGCAGTGGCTTTTAGTTTCTTAGCAAAAACTGGAAAATTTTGTAAATTGATGCCTTTGGCTCTTCTGTTTCCAATAGGTTTCTGACTTCATATTTCATTTAAATATCAACATTTTCATGTTTTTTTCCCTATGTTTCCATAAATCTTAGAATACTGTTGGCATAAAGCAAAATACAATTCAATACAAAACATAAGGAAAATGAAAGCATTGAACCAAACGGTATATTTTCTAATAAAATAATACACCAAAACTAAAAATAAGGATCTTTATATTTCCCTAAAGTAAAATCTAAAAGGAGTTTCACAATTTTTTAGGACATATATATAATATCCTTTTAACATTTATCTGTCATCCATGTATGTATATACACAAATATTGTTCACTATTTGACGAATTTCATCGTAATTTAATGGCGCCATTAAGCATAACTTTAATCTAAAATATTACCATCAAATGCAGTTTAATATGCTAAATTGCTTAACCAGGGGATTTCATTTACGCCATTTTCATTATTCAGAATACGCATATGAAAATTGCGCATACTTTAATCATTATCCAAATGAATGACTCTGTAGTTGTCTCTTGGGAAAGTGTTTAAGTAAAATTTTAGCTTTAATACTTAAACGCTGCATTTATTCGAACGCTTAAAGGATTTAATGAATAATTCTAAGAATTCTCTCTAGGCGCCAGGTTGACTCATTACGCATCCATTTAGAATTTGCCAGATCATTCTATGAAGGATAAATTCAGAATTTTTTTTTAAAACTAAGTAATATAATTTATAAAGTATTCTAATTGTGATGATATTTTAACATTATATTTTATCAAAAAATGTCATGAAAATATTTTCAAAAAGAATTTAAACATACTTGCATCGTCGTATTAAAAAAGTAAAACCAATAACGTTTACATTAACTTTTAAAAACAAAAAAAAATTATTTTCAAACTTAAGGCGTTGAAATCAATACTGCAAATTAATTAGAATTGTAGTTACTTTCATAATCTTTCTCCTTTTCCCATATCTATATATATTGCTATTTTGTAGTTTGATTTTCATTAGTAAGGGCATATATTCATATAAGGTAGTTGCATTTTTTTGCCTATGTAGTATATATATGCACAATTGCAAATGCAATATATGCAGCATTGAATCAACGGTGTTTTTTTTTACTTTGAAACTGAAGCAAGAAATTATATTGTGACGTTCTTCAGTAATTTGTTATAATAAATGTTTAAGATATTAGATTTAAAGCAAAAAACTTTAAATTTCAAAACTAGAAAAGAAATTAATTCACTTTAAAGTAGCTGTTACTAATGTTGTTGCTGTTATTAATTGCACTTGCTATGGACAAGCGCTCTAAAGGCCGTAAACAATTTTAAGCCGAATGATTGTATTTTGTTTATGAAGTAGCTCCAACTAGGGTCAAGAGAATTACTTAGCCTGATTTTTTTATTACTTATTCTTAACGCATACTTAAATAATGTGGTATGCTGATTCTATTTTTATTTTTGTTGTTGTTATTAATGTGTTCCACTTTACAATGTAAGGAGGGGTGCAGTTCTAAGGGTGTGAGCCCCTGAGCAAAAATTAATATTGAAAATATTGTTTCTGAAAAATAATCGATTTTCTGTATATTTAGGTATTTTTTTTCTACAGGAATAAATGCAGAGCTTCCGAATTAAATATTTAAAAATTAATTTTAAAGATTAATCAATTAATGTAAAAATGTAAAGAATTAAATTGCATCTGAGTTGCAATATACTAAGAAAGTTGTCTTTGAGATAAATTAGGCCTAGTTAGTAAATTGAATTTATCTATTAAGAAAGAGAGCCACGCAATGACGATTAGAAAATAACTTGAAATTTTATTTAAACGTCGTTACATCTTGTAACCTGAACGAAAAGTAAAAACATAGTTATCGAATGACGCACATCAGCTTCAAATACACACAACGACAACAAAACATCTTAAAAGTTCAGTCGATCTTTTTTTTTTCAAACATTTAACTCCTTATTTACATGTACGGCGATAAACAAAAAATCCTCTTCTTCAATGATATGCAAACAAGAGTCAACTTATCAGCATATCGTTTTAAATTTCTGCTCTTGTGCGACTACATCGAATTAACTGGATTCGAAAAATTTGAACCCGATTGCGGATGCTGTCGATATAAATAGGAGAATTTTGACTTATTCCCAACAAGTTATTGGGTTTGAACTAAAGAGATAAATAAAGAATAAACTATTAAACTCAACAAACCACTTTCAAAGAAAAATAGCTCAAACTAAAATTAATCATTTCCTTAATTACGAAACATGAAGGAAGAAAATTATGCCTTACTATTCAGAAATCCAACTGAAATCTTTCTGTCAGCGAGGTATCTTAATTCATTAGCCCATGTCTATCGAATACTTGACGTAATTACTTAATTATCTAATTTCATTTCCACGTCTATATTTCTTTTTTATATTTTTAACAGCAATTAAATTTTCATTTCACTAACTGAAAGACGACATTGTTAGAAAAATATATGATTTTATATTTCTGAAAGCTGTATAGTTGTTTTAAGTCTTGAGTCTCTAGATTTCATCAGAATTGGAAAATTTATTTCTCTCAATAGATTTCCATAATATTGAACTAAGCAGTAAAAAGGAAGGTCATAAAACATTTCCATAACAAAATAAATAAAACGAATAGGAAGTCAGAGCTGAAATCCATAATTAAGGGTCAGATAAATAATTCCTTTATCTGACAAGATAGGACAAATTCCTGCAAAATTAAAAGCGATAATTCTTTTTTACTTTCTTAGGTTTTAAAAGTACACTCTAAGCCCTCACACGTAATAGGAAATTAGAAAATAACTCTTACAAATAATAGTTTTATTCGCTAGCCTAATATCGAAAAATCATGTTTTTTTAATGAATCCAAACATCGCTTTTTTTCAGTAGGTCCATCAATGGCAATTAACTATACATTTTAGGTATTACATAGCAATACATTTTTAGATATTCATCTCCTAAAAATGAATTAAAAATTCAACAATAACAGGAATGGGAAGGGTAAAATATAATGAAGGGTTCCGTATCCAGAACTGAATTCAAAACAAAACGTTATGGAAATATATAAATTTCTTTGTTGAAAGGAATTGTAAGAATTACAATCAATATTAAAAGGAATTAAAATGTCTAACAACAAACAATTATTAGAAATAAAATGTTTTATAAGATATTCAATTATTGTATGCGTGTCAGAAATTAATGCTGTCTTAATCCAAATGTACATTCTAAGGACATTTTTAATAGCTAAAAACAGATTTGATGAATAATTTCATCTTTACTAATAAAATATCAATATTTATATACATATATATATATATATATATATATATGTACATACTATAATAAAAATAATTTTAAAGAGCCCACCTAAAGTTCTTTTAAAAGTCTTTTTTCATAATTTAATTTTTTAATTTTTTTCATTTATGAAGGACGAAGGTACTTGCGCTAATATATGGTAAAAAAATTCTAGTGACCAAACAAAGCTATTAGAAATGAAGTAAAAACATTATTTGCCTTGTTAAGTAGTTTTAAAAATTATTTGCTTTCCGCAAACTACTTTTCTAAAAACTCTTTTGAAGATTCTACTCTCTTAATTCTATATTTATTTAACTAAATCTGCTTAAATATCCTTAAAATTGTTAGCTTTAAAGCATATTTTTTTATATTTGTTGAGTTAAGATCAATTTATTTTATTTTAGCATTTATTTTTCATATTAAAGTTAATAGGGTTTTTTTTTCTCTTTCTTTTATAAGATAAGTTTACTTAAGATAAGCCCATCTGAAATTAGCCACTGAATGAAGAGCATCTCCATTACTTTTAATAGAAAATTATTAATTGTAACATTATTTTTGCTGTAGAAAAACCATTCTGATAAAGCAAGCACTAATCTAAATTGGGGAATTCCATTAATATATTATCTGAATTTTTTTAATGTTAGTACCTGATGATGATTCACGAAACATAAAAATCATTAACTTAATTTATTACTAACATGGTTTAAAACATTCAAATATTTATCAATTCAGCTCATATGAAATTCAATATAAAGTGTGTAATTATGTTTTTCTGTAGTTTTAAAGGATTTCGAATTTATATAGATATTTTTATGTAGACTTTTCTATTATTAATGATTATTTAAATATATTGCAAACCATGAAAATTAATATTTTTCAATATAGTTTTATATTTTTAAATATTTTACATTTCAAGTATTGGTAGCATTCAATATTTTCTTAAATTGTTACAAACAATAATTATGATATTTATGTTGTTTATCCGAAGTAAGTTAGGTTTTAATGTTTCTATTACGCTATTATGTCGCCTGAATTCCAGACATGTTTTGATGTCACTAAATATAAATGTGACTGAACAGATTAAACTAATCCACACTTCATACTATGTTTAGTTTTAATAAAATATGGATTGTGTTAAATGTGGATACCTTGTCTTTTTTAAGAGAAAATTATTTTGTTATAAAGTAAAAGAAAGAAGGCATGAATATCTGCTTGAAAAAGCAATATTTATCAACATATTCTGTAAAAAACGCAAAAATTTCTCTGAAAAGAAATTAAAACGAATGCATCATGAAAGTACAAGATGTCCAAAAAGTTTCCATACTGATTATTTGTGAATTTATTTTACAAAAACAATAGGTTTAAAAAGAATTATTTCTATGCCAATGATAAAAAGCACTTTTAACATAACTAAAGAAATACACTGAACTTACATTTATAATAAATGTTCAAAATGCCCCCCCCTTCTTGGAGATAAAGCTGAACTCGTTTGCGCATGTTTTTCGAAACGCGTTTTAACATGTTTGGAGTGATTTCTTGTATCCTTTGGGTAATTGCGAATTTCAAATAATCTATTGTTTGAGGATCACCTTCATAAATTTTGTCCTTTAAATATTCCTAACGAAAAAAGTCCTGGATGGTCAGATCAGGGGATCGAGGTGGCCAAAGATTTTTTGAGATAAGTCGATCGCCGAAAAAAAGCTTCAAGCATGTCCATGGTTTCATTACTCGTATGGCAAAATTTAATATACTTGAAAAAAATCATGGACAATGATTTTTTAAACGTGGAGTACGGGAACTTTTTGGACACCCGGTATTTGCGAATGATGTTGCAGGTGGAGTAACAATCTCAGAACCTAAAGTCAATGAGAAATTAACCTTTTTAGTTTATAGTGTGAATTCTATCTATTTTACTTTCAGCACTCTTTTAAAGAGTACTAAAATTGGAACGGGAACATAAAATGAAGTGCCAAGAATCTCATTAAAATGATTCCAGTGCGATTAAAAGATAATTATATTTAAAATTAAGAATTTCCTGTATACTTTAGAAATCAGTTATTGATTTATTATAATCTGCAACAAATCGAACAAAATAGATAATAATCGGAATAGGTATATTGAACCCACAATATGTCATTATTGGTGTTGAATAATGACATATTGTGGGTTCAATATGTCATTATTGAATGAACCTTTCAATAATGACACCTTTTGAATGAACCTTTCAATAATGACACCTTTTGAATGAACCTTTCAATAATGAACCTCAAGATTGAATAAACCTTTTCTTTAATCTTGAAACATTTTTAGAATACCTGTTTCGAAATAAATACCACATTAATGGAACAATTTTTAATTAAATGTTCCCACAACTTATTCTCAGTTGTTTATGAGAATTAACTGCGCTCTCTTTGTTGATAAATGGTTTTCTCCGAAGCATATGAAAATAATATAATTTCCGGATTTAACTTAAATGCAATGAAATGCACTTTTTAAATAATTACCTAAAATGATGTGTTTATTACATGGTTAGTAGTTGAGTAACTTTCATACAATAAAGGCACCGCTTTTTATGTTTAAAAGTCACTATTGTGATGCTTGTTTGTGTAGGAGAGTTAGTTTTATAAAGCGAATTTGTAATATACAATATAGGTGTAAATATAAAGAAATATGGAATAGTGCAGTCAACAATATAAATTGGTTTTCTTTTGAGATCCAGTTATAGAAGAAGTCAAATATAATGTTTAATGTCATTGCAGAAAATGTTCTATGTTTCATAAAAATTTGAGAAAACTCCAATGCAAGTATGCAGCCTGTGCATATCTACTATTAAGTAGTATGATGATGAACAAAACAAAACAGCTCAGGGAAAGACATAATGAGCAGGAAAATATATTATATATTCGGCAATAATAATTTTAGTTTTTTTTTCCCAAATCTAATTTCCTAAACAGGTAAATATGTCTATTGAACATAAATTATCTTTATATCCACCACTCATTATTTAGTCTTTGGTATGAATTGCTAAATTATTCAAGATAGTTTTGCTCCTTCATTTGTAATGTTGATTAAATATTTAAATTTCTTTTTGATCGTGTATGTTTGATACCGATTAATAGGCGGTTTTCAAAGAAAAAAAACACCATTTTAAATACGATGTTATTAAATAGTAACAAATGCAAGGAAAATCTATTATTACAACCACCAATAGGGTGAAAAAATATTACAAGATATTTTACTCATAAAATCAGGTTAAAACAGAAGAAGTAGAATCTCAAAGTCCTCTGTTTGATTAATATTTTTACTCTAATATTGGTGCTAGATAATCAAGATGGAAATGAAAAGAAATATTAGATATTTGTAAAGAGTTATGAAAATTATTTTTAGAATTAAATTTATATTAAATATATAATATATTCAATCTATGGAAAGTATAACATATATTTAATTCCAAATCGTAATTTCATTTGAAAAGATAAAATATATTTTACTATAAATTTTAAATAATTAAACGATAGCTAGCTAGATTTTTAATTATAGTTGGTTCTCACTTTAGAAATTAAAGAATAAATCGAGTTTGAATTATTAGATGAGTTACATCGACCAAAATGACGGTTTGTTTATCTTTATTCTTTTATAGCATTTAAAGATATGCTAGCAATTTATTGAAAATACATATTTTTAACACGAAAACTAACAATTTGCAGAGTAGAATTTTAGATGTTCTAGTATAGAGATAGCAGCATCTAAAATTCTCATTTGAAACCTAGCTATTATTATTGAGCGTAAAGATGCTAAAGGCAATGACATTAAATCAACAATTTTATAACTCTCCGAGAATATCAGCATAACACATTAATATCAAACATCTGCATATTTGAATGGTAATATTTACCCTGGATTATCTTTCTTTCAAATTTATGATTAATTTTGTTGAATTTGATACAACCAATGACGTTTTTAAAAACAATGCATTGGAAGGAAATCTTGGTGTTAAACTATGAAATCGTATTTTAATAAATATTCTTGTAAATTATGAAATTTTTGAAAATAATGTTACTCAAATGTTAATCGGGCTGAGAAGAGAGGAAGGACAATTAACCGAGGAATGAGAGAAAGGCAATTAAAAGAAACGAATCAAGCTCAAGTAACAAGGTAATAAAAGTAGATTTTGAATATTCAGACTTAGATGTAGAGTAAGCAAATGTATTTACCAACTCTTCAAATGGAAACATTTACTACGAAAAATCTTGACAGAAAAGCTTATGGAAACGAAAAATATTCAATTGACAGAATAATGTTGACACAGAAAGTACACAAAAAGATTTAAACAAATATTTATAATGGTAATATCCATGCAAATGATACATCAATCATAAAATTCTTATTTGGAAAATTAATTATATTTTTTCATCTAATTTCAATTTTAAAATTAATGAATATTCTCCTCCTTAGTTAATATTAAATTAATTTATATCAGTTAATATTTAAGAGTATAGTAATTTATAGTCACAAGAAATTAGGATATATAGAAATGTAATCTTTTTCCAAGTAAAAAAAAAATGAAAATTTGATGTTTTTTTATGAGTAAAAGTTCTATCAATGAAATTAATTAACTTAATTTTTTGATACGCAGATTTTAGAAATACGTAATATTGTTATAAATATTTTGAATTATTTCTGAAAATGCATTATAAAGTGAGCTTCCAAGTTTGGAAGATTACTATTGAGGGATTTTGAACACGAATGGAAATTACCTTACTCAAAAAAGTAATCACTGATGCCACCTTCTAATAATTTATTAATTTTGTAAAAGAATTGTTCATGAGCTAAAACGCAATTTTTATATTTTTTTGAAAAAAAAATTGGAGGCCAAAGTTAAAAATATTTAATTTCCTGGGCCAGCTTACTAATTAAACATTTAATTAAAACAAACTTTACAGTACTTTGAATAGATTCAGATCTTACAATGTCTAATAGTCTCTAGTTCTTGTACAAAAAATATTTTTTCTTTAAAAAGTCTTTAATTTTATATCAAATGCAACAAATCGTATTGATAACTATATATATTTTTTAATGTTATTGAGGTTTTATATATAAAACATTTATACAATCATTTAACTGACGGCTAAAGACTTTTACATTCATGAATTTGGTTACTTGTTCATTTTAAAAAAAATGCACTATAAATCATCAAAAAAAATCGAGTCATTTTAAGAAATATTGTCAAAATCTAGCATCTCACGTGTAATATAGTTTGGAAATTACCAAGTAAGTGCATAATCAATGCAGTTAATTTTATCTGAAAATCATAAAATAAAATATTTACGTTGATGATCGTGCTATAATCTATAAATCATCAAATGAACTCCTTATCGTAGTAATATTTACGAATCTGAAATTAGCAAGTAAAATTCAGGGCTATAAAAATTAGGTATATGTAAGAATTTATCACTTTCGACTAAATTATAAAATGCTCTAAATATTAAATTCCAGTAATGGCTGGGATAGCCTAGTAGGTAAGGCGTCGGATTTGCATTACGTGTGTTGCTAGTTCAGGACCGTCAGTCGAAGACTCTCCTTGTGTGTGGTGGCTGGCGCAAGTTAAAAATGTCGTGGTCACATGTCGAGAGTAATGTCATTGGATGTACTGAATCAGAGGTGAGTATTTTCTGTTCCATATCTAAATTGCGATCTGTGGATGAATGAATGAAATGGGCGAATTATGTCTGCCCTGTGAAAATGGTCTTTGACTTGTGTGAGTTAGAAGTCAGGCTTCTGCCCACGAGTGCTCAGGGGTCTATACCCTCAGAATTTATTGCACCCCTCCTTCCATTGTAAAGCAGAACACTAGAAAAACAACAAACAATTCCATTCTATGTTAAAACAGACTTATAACATAACTTTAAAATTCCCTTGTTTTGCGCAATTGGAGTGTGTTTAGTGTAGCTTCGAATGCTGTTTTTCTCTTCTTATAACATGAACCAACTTTTAATCTTTGTACAAAATGAAAACAAAGGCGACATAAAGCTCCATTCTTTGAATTCTAGGAATTAAATCAAAAATCTATCTGGCGTCCAAATTGTTTTATTTGACATTTCACTTAAACACACTGTATTGGAACTATAATGTGCTTATTATTTAAAAAAATCTATCATTTAAAACAATTTTTACAAGGTCAATCAATTTTAAAATCAACCGACTTTTAATTATGGTTTCAAAACTGAATCTAACACCTATTCGAAAACCATTTATATTAGAAGGTTTTTAAAAAAAGAATTTTCCATTTCTTTTAATATATTTATATTATTAGCCTCCTTTGGCGACCAGTCGGTTCGCCAGTATTAATGCTCGCTAAAATTTTCATGTAATAGTTTATGTAGCTGAGTCTCATAACAGGTTTCTCATCAAAATATTTTTGAACCAAACAAATATTTATAATCATATAGTTCATTTATAGTATTATTTTCATCAGATGTTCAGTTCATTGTGCTACTCATCTTTCTCTTTCTATCCGAGCAATGATTGCCCCCGAATTGATATTTTACTTAAATGGTGGAGGGAAAGGTTTAAAATTCTCGTTTTTATAGAATAATTGAGTTTTCAAATTTTCATAAATGTAAACACAATAACAAATAATGACACAATTGGTTTTGAAGAGATGCGAAAGTTTAAAAACAGCTTGGAAAATGCCGCTCTTAGAGGAAATAATGGTGACACACACACACTTCTTTTCTTTTATTTTATTTTCTATCCTTTTTTTCTTCACTACTTTTTTACGAACCCTTTTTTCCCTTTGTTATTCTTTCTTTTCTTCCCTGCCCAGACTTTATTTTGAGCAGGCACAGATTAAATATCCATACAAACTAATAATAAAAGCAACTATTTTCTTTCTTTTTTTAAACATCCCGTTATCTATAAATGAAAACCAACTGACTTCGCGTATTTCTTTCTAATCGAATCATTATTTATTACTTCCTGCTATCTTACTCAGTTTGGGTGGGGGAAGGAAATGAAGATTTTTGGCGGGAAAGTAAGAAAAGTGTCGTTTTAACTATTTTCTTCGCAGTTTTTTTCATTTTTTCTCTCCATATGAACCATCCTCATTTCTTAACGAAAATATTAAAAAAAATAGCCAAATTGATCGAGCCGTTCTCTAGTTTTGGGCTTAGCAACGCATTTCGAGATCCATTTTTATTAATATAGATTGTGAAAGTGAAGCAACGAGTCACAATTAAGTCTTTGTTTCATTCAATCATGATTCAGATATTGATAAAGTGATGTTAAAAAAAGGGAAAAATTTACGTAGGTGGATTTTGAGTAAAGGTGAATATCTTCTTATCTTCTTAATACATCAGAAATATTGCTTTAAAAAGTTATTGTTTTTTTGTTTTTCGTTTAATTTCTTTAGAAGCTAGTTAGCTTTAGGATTGGGGAAAATAAGTTTTTAATAATATGTTGTGGTTGTGGTTTCTAATGGCACTTGCCATGGACAAGCTCACTGAGGTAGTCGGTGATTTGAGCCTAATCAGCGCCTCTTGTTTTGTAGTAGCGCCAACTGTTGTCTCACTCATCACATTCACTTGCACTGCTCCTTTTTACAGGGGGGCACATTTCCACATCTTGCTGTTAGAATACAGAACAACCATACCCGAACCAGGATTAGTACCCGGGACGCCAAGATCGCGGGGAAGACCCGCTACTCCATGCCAGTATGTCGAGTGTAATATTATTTTGCATAAATAAGTGATGTTTCTTCAAACTTTAAATTCTGTACCATTCTTCTCATGAAACACCTTTTAAAATAGTATCTATTGCATATTTTGCTTTCTAATTTTGAATATTACTTTCTTATTATGATGTGCAATGGTGAAGTGTATTTTAATAAGTAACTTCAGGTAAAATGTTATATAATATTTTCATATTGTCATAACGTTAATAAGTTTGAATTCACGTTACCTTTACTAGTAGAACTCTAATATGTAAAGTGGGGATAAAAAATAGCATAAATTAATACAAGAATTAGCTAAAGTAATAATTTTAAATTAATTGTATAATTATGAATAAACAGTTGAATAACTTACATATGAAATGATTTTCTGTTTATTTTTTATATAAAGAGATAATAATATTTATACTATTTAATATCTCATATTTATTCGTTAAAATCACATAATTGTGCTTCATAGGGTTGTGTCTCCCTACTTTGTGCAAATAATAATAAATAAAAAAAACCTATTTTATAGCATTATTCAAAATATTCATCTTCAGCAAAATCTATGCATAATTTGGAAACAAATTGTTCCATAGAAGCCTAAAAATAGGCAAAACATTTTATTCTAAGGAATGAAGACGTGTATAAAGAATCCAGTCTAGCTTTGTTGACGATATGTGGAAAAACGATCGTGAAATATTCTAGCAATCACTTTGCAACAACAATTGCCATCAAACAGAGAAACAAATCACAAAATTCCTACTGGAAAAATTATGTTCTATTCGCATGTCAATGTTAAGCCTTTTACAGAATGACTAAAACAGCATCGATGAAAAATAATATTCCAAATTAATTAAAATTTACCTTTTTTTTAAATTTCAAAACAGAAATATATAACTAGAATTCCTCAGCGTAAAATCTGAGAATTGCATTTTATGAATAAATTATTACCTGAAATAGATAGTAATGATTTTATGTTTTTTAAGCTCTTTCTTACTCAGCCGAAGACGTTGTTAATAGCGATTAAAATTTAGCGATGTCATTTAGACACAGTGCATAAACAAGAGATAAAATGTAAAACGGAGGAAAAATAAATTCAAAGAAATGGGAAATGGAGGCGTATTAACGATAAAAATATTTTATATCCTGCAGTTTTAAAAGTCTCAGTAATTTTCAATCACGACCTTTTCAATTTATTTATAAAAGAGCTTTCACCAGTTTCAAATATCCATGTAATAAAATTTTACATTTCGAAGTAATTTAATTTAATTATTTATATATAAGCCACAGAAGACTATTGTCTTTATAATATCATGTCATTGTGCTGGATCTAATTAATTTATTTGCAATGGAATATCAGTCAATCGGTTGAAGGTATTAAAAATGAAGAAATAATATTTTTATTTTAACCTGTTGCAATCAGACTAGGATTAAAATCAGCAGATTAAAGGAAGTGGAAACATATCAGAATTCGCAAAATTCCATATATAATAATAATTTTTATCATTATTTTAATTTTTCAAATATTTTCCACTCTTTAATATAACTTATTATCACGAGCATGAATACTTTTGGCAGCAAAAGTTTTGGGTGATAAATTTTTTTTATCAATAAATATTAAATAGTATGTTCTTTTTATTACATTTTTGTTATTAATGGGCTTCCATGTAATACTAATTAGATTTAATTAAATTTTTCATCTTGATTTCATCGACTATTTGCATTAGTAATATTTCTAAGAGTTTATAAATTATATTTGAAAGTATTTATCTTTAATCTCAATTAAAGGGACCCCAACGTTTTTCATTTTTTTTATTCATGAAAGTTAATTCTCCATTAAGAGTTTCATTATTTGTTATTTATTAATTTATTTACAATTTAAATTGTCTAGCTAAAAGATGCTGGTAAATTGTATTCCTTATTTATTCATTCTTCCTTTTAATTAGTAAATATTTAAATATATTAAATTTTAATTTTTATGAAGTTACTGTAAAAATCCTGGAAGCATTAAAATTTGCTTACATAAATCATGAGGTTCAACGGAATGGTATATTTGTAGACACAAGGTTAAATAAAAGTTAAATTAAACAATAGCTTTGTCCTAAAATAAGTATTTTTCTTTAAGAGAAAGCCTGAATATTTATATTATTTTCAAAGTATAATAAATATGATTTTGTATATTAAGATCATTTATAATATTTTGACTGATTAATTCCATTTAATTAAAATGTCAAAATGTATATTTTAGGATAGCTAAGTTTAAGTATATGCATATATAATTACATTTATATATAAGCACTATATAGAGCAGTTGCACTTCTGTAAATGTTTATTTATTCTTTTTTTAAATACATAATTTTATAATTAAAAAGGTTTTATTTGAGTGGAACTAAAAAAATTTCTGATCTCTTATAATAAAATTATGCAAATTTTTGTGTGTTCTCGGGTTTTTATAAATATCAGGAAATGGTTCTTTTTTTATGTAATTGAGAAAGTTCCCAAAAGTTCATGAAATAAAAGGGTTTAAAAGTTCGTCATGCTCAATCTTTATAATATTAATAATGTATCATTTATATTTAAACTATTGAGTTTTATTTTTGTATTTATACAATTATCTCAGCATTTTACCTTCGAAATTCGTGAAAAATTTACATCTTCAGGTTTTTAAATGAGTGTTATCTATTAAAATGACGCTCACATTAATTTTTTATTTAAATTAATAATTTCAAATGCAAAATCTTCACAATAGAGGTTCAAATACATTTATTTCATGAGAAAAGGTTTTAAAGTTTGTAGATTGTTTTTCATTTTTTTAAAACATTCTCGGAAACAAAAATCTTAATGGTATTCTATAAATTTAAAATGACTATTTTACAGTTCCTTAGTGTTATTTAAAACTACGGTGGATAAACTACATAGTTTTCAAAATTATCCATTATAATAATTTAAATTTTACTAAACAATATAAATTCTAAAATTTGAAGAAAAAAAATGTTGGATATAAAATGCACCTTTTTCCCCTGCATTTATTTACTTTGATTACCTTTAAATAATATCAATAAAACTTGATAATACATCGACACAACAAATTAACAAGCTTAAAAAAATTTCATGCTCATGAAAACTTTAAAATAAAGAAGAAATTTTTTTTTAGTTGTTAAAAGTTTATTTCCGAATGAATGAACATCGTCGTATGAAATTTATTGCATGACTGACTCTCTGACTACAGAAATTGCTAAAGTTGGATTTTTAAAGAAGCGTAGGAGTTAATATCCTTCAAAGAATTTTGATAAGTGAGATAAACCAGAAAGAATCTAATGATTTATAATTCCTTAATGTGAACTTGTTCTCTAAATTATTCAATAACTTCTGAACTCAGTTCATAATTGTATTTTATATTTGTAACCAGATAGGAAAATATCCCTCAGGAATATTCGAGTGAATGATGAAAATATTCCTGTCTAAATAATTGGAGGTTCTCATTTACCTTTGTACTATCTTTTAGGTATTTTGAGAAAACTATATTTATTTGCTTAAAATAATTTAAATTCCGATTCGTTCTTCTAAAACAGGTTTTAAAAGGAATTGCGAACTATACTGTTTTTAATACACTATATTTCGACATACCTTTATAACATGAAGAATACAGAATATTAGAACCTTCTTTAACATTATAACATTAAAATGCTCCAACATATATTTAATTTATTGTATTTCAGATCTGTTTGTTAACCACTTAACTGTTTTATTTTCTTTACTATCTAATAAGAAAACATCCTCTATTTTGAGAATATTTTTCATCCAATTGGAAATCCATTGAATACTTGACTTATCTACGCATTCGAAGCAATTTTAATATTGAATTATATTAGTTATGAATGCTTTATTTTTTGCTTACAACTATCAAAATTAGATAAATCGATGCACGAATGGCACTCGGATAAAACAGTTGAGGGATTAATAACACCAAACGAAGTTTCGGTGAATATAAAAATATTTCTGTATTTAACATTGTTTAAACATTACAAATTCAAATTTTGTTATGTACAAAATTAAGCAGTATAACTGGAGGGTTTTTTTGATAAAAATGCTGAATATTTTAAATTGAATAGTGATTATAATTAATGCATTTAAATGTATTGATTTGAAACAGATTTATTTTTAAAATAATGACTTTAATTCAGTAATGCAATTAAATGAATTCAATAATTGAATAATGAAGTCAAATAATTTCTATAATATTTAATTTCATTTCTTTTAAGTCTTTTGATAGCACCACTATTTAGATGCGCTTCTATTTACCAATTATCTTAATTCAAAAAAAATACAACACAAATTAGAAATTTTGCTATTATGTATACAAATAATAATGAATTAAAATATGCAAATTACATTCATAAAATATTAAAATATGGAAATTACATTCATAAAATATTAAAATATGCAAATTACATTTTCGTTAGAGCATTTAGATTTGCAGAATATTGAATACATACATAATTAGATTTACAGAATCTGTATAATTAAAAAAAATAGGCATTCATATTTAAGAGGCATATATTTTTATCTTTTTAAAACATTTATTGGAGAAAAAAAATACATACATTTTATTATTGCAGTGAATATAGTTTTCATTTTTGAAGATTTCTAATAAACAGCTTTAAAAAACTATTGTGTTTCTATCATGATTATTATGTCTTTTGTAAATGTGCAGTTCTTATTCTACAGCCACTGAATTCAAGTGATGTCAAATCAGGATGGATAACATATCTCACGCAGTGCAAACGCAATGCCACATTGGTAAACCTAAGACTATTAGACGTGTACTTTAATTCAATGACTTTCAGGTATTGAAATAGCACTATCCTCTTCACAAGAGGGAAAAACATGTACTTTGATCAATAAATTCCAAGGAATTTTTTCAGTTTTGACAGTAACACTGTTGTTGTTGTTTCATGCCCCCATTGGCCAGCAGTGGTAGACCAGGTCCCAGACTGGATGAGGAAAGAATGCAACCCCTTTTAGTCACAAGGAACAGAACACCTAGAAACAGGTAGAGGCCCGACATAGCTCTATCAGATTCAGTCGCTTGCACAGCCTCTTTTTACAGGGGGGTCATTCACACATCTCACAGATATCTCACATAGAAGAACAACTATGCCCTAATCGGGCCTTGAACCCGGGACTTCCAGAACACGAGGAAAACTCATGACCTCTGGTCCAGAAATCTGGCACAGCAAAACATCCTTTGAAAACAGTTTAGCACCATTAATAAAGCTCTGGACCTTGCCTTGGACTCTGGCATGGTCGATGCAGGGATTTTGACTGATAACAAGAGTTCCTTCCAATATCTGAGAGATTGGCCACTCATCTTGGAGCAATTGGAAGCAAGATGTTCAGGTTAAACTGGCTGCGTTGGTCCAGGTCAACTCTGTGCGTATGCAGTGGATCCCTTCACATGTCAGTATCCATGGAAATGATATTGCCAATCGGCTTGCTGTAGAAGGTACTGTCTCCACCAAACTGTTTAAGTGATCTCAACGATCATAGTCGCAGAGGCATGGAGAGGTGTTATGTAGAAGGTACTTACCTACCTGCTGTTTCTTCCCCTGATCTAAGAGTTTGAACGGTTTATCCCCTGTTTTTGGCTAAGATAAATACGGCTTGGAGGATTCCTGAACATGACTGGCATGCCGCTCAGTGTCATTGACACGTACTGCACAGAACTTTCCCGAAACTTGGATAGACTGCCTTATATAGATTAAGGTTTATCCGTATTATAAACATGATTTTCAGTAGAAAAAATTAAATTTATGCACATTTCTACTGTTTCCCTTCTCACATCATCGATTATGTTTGGGCATCAGAGAAGCAACATATGGATGAGAAGGCAGTTTTTTTTTCTGTTTTGGTGTGACATGGCTTATGGGCTTGATTTAAATGTCTAAGCCAAGGGAATTAGAAATGACAACAACATACTTCATTTGAATGGTGATTTTGTAAATATATAAAGTCAAAGATAAAAACAACTAGAATTGCAAACTAAGAAAAAGTTAAATGCATTTATATTTTAAAAATCTAATTCAGCAACTAAAATTACAAAAAAATTCTGCCATTATTCATGGCATAAATTGAAAACACCATTAAAAATTATAAATTATCTAAATTCTAACAGTATTTAAAACAATTTAATGCAAAAGCAAAAACTGTGAAATTCTTTCATTAATAATTAATTGCAACAATTTAACATTTAGTGTAACACAGCAAGCCTACACGTGATAGAAACACAATAAGCAATTCACAGATAAAACACGTATACTATAACGCAAAGAGCTGACAGCGTCAATTTCTGTTTCCTTCCAGGGGATCCCAGCACAATGCAGTATTCCTGGGGATAAGACTATCGACTATTTTTGCTAAAAACTAATGCAACAATTTAAAAAAATTCTACCATTATTTTTATTATAAGTTGAATTGAAAGCACTGTTCAAGAAATATAAATTATCTAAATTCTAACTTGTTTGAAGTAATTATATAGAAAAATAAAAAAAAGCTCAATTCTTTCATTAATAATTTGTTGTAACAATTTTACATTTAGTGTAATGCATCAAGCCTGCTCGATATAGACAGACAATAAGCAATGCACAGTCTTATAATGGAGTACAGAGAGCTCTCAACGTCAATCTTTGTTTCTTTCCAATGGTTCCCAGAACACTGTAGTATTTCTGGGAATGAAGCTGCCGACCTTATTGCTAAAACGGGTTCAAGAATCCTTACAAAAACCTTCTAAAAGCCTCTCAATTTATTCAATCAAAATCCTGACAAAAAATATGCATCCAGGATAAAAGAGAGCATGGTGTGACTCTGCCTGCAAGCCACTGACTTCACTACTTGATATACTGTTACACGGTTCATATTAGATTCTCCAAAAATTCAGATGTGGCACTACTTTTCGGTTTCTCTACAAATCCTTACTATCTGCCCGCATAAAATGTATTGGTCCATACTTTAGGATTCCTTTATGTACTCTGTACAGACAGCATCAGATTTCTGATGCTACTCATTTAGAAACGAGCTTTAATTTTTAAACTGTAAAGTTCAGAAATATATAGAAGACTAGAGTAGCCAATCTTATAGGTTTGAAATAAATAAACTTTTTAGAAATAATAAAGATAACATACAGCTTAAATTTTTTTAAAAAAAAAATTTTTCATAAATTATTTAAGAAATAAAAGAGAACTGGAATGAATAATATATACAAGTAATGGAACGATATAAGCAAATGACAGTGACATATTCGAAAGAATGTTAACGTAGCTGGGTAGTTAAATAAACGTATACAGTAAAATGGAAAATTTGAAGTACAAATTATATTTAAATGCAAAGAATTCACAATACATATAATAGGATTTCTTTTTTTTTCATGTTGGGTAATGAAAATTTATAAAACAGATAATATGCCCATGGATAATATTTAAAGATATTAAAAATGAGAAAACTTATATTACAAATTACGTTTAAGAGCAAAGAATTTACAATATATGTAAAGGATTTTTTTTTTTCATATCAGATAATGAAAACTAGAAAGTTGAACTCTAGGCAGATATGTAAAAAAAATGCTCCCTTTTTAAAAAGAAATTGGGGATCACCATTTTTACATTTATTCAGTTTCAATTTTAAATTGTTTATTTTCTTTCATTTGTTTTTAAATCTCATATTCTTTGAATATAAATGCATAAATACATTTGGTATATTTTTTTGAAAAACCAATAATTTCTGATTGAAAATAACTTTAATAAAACCAAAATAAAAAATTAAAAGTACTTCTTGCGTACTTAAATATTAATTAGGAAATGATAAATAATTTCAAATGCTTTTCTACATATTTTTTTTGGAATATATATTCATTTTGTCATGAAATATCAAAAAAAGTTATACTATAATTTCATGTTCTACGACATGAAATATTTATATTACTAAAATTCAGTGGCATGACAAAACATGTAGAACAATGCCTGCAGTGCATATATCAGCTTTCAAGACCGAGAGCTCTGGAATACAAGGAGCATGTCCTTGTTAGGTGACCACCTTACGTGACCTTGTTGGGTGACCCTGTTAGATCAAACCGTACGTGGAACCCTCGGTGTTTATTCCCCAAGCAAGATGGGTTCTTAGTTTATCAAAACATTGAAGGGATAAAAGGCTAATTTATATCACTGAATACTTTGTAAATGCTTCTTCAGACTATTGATTTTATGAAATCAAACTCAAAAAATCAGTTTTTTAAAAAAATAACTTCTGTTTTTTAAAATTTTTTCTCTGTCTTTCAATGCAAATTTGTGGCAAAGGAAGAAAACAGATATACGTCAAATGGAGAAAACAAACGTCCAGTTCTGTCAAAGTGTTTGATAGAAATCTGTCAGAATCTTTTTGCTTGAAAAAGCTGAAGTATCAGAAAAACAGAAACTCAGATATATTTTCTCAGGGATTTTTTGAAACTGCTCAGGCCTGGTGATGCATTTGTTTAGGCAGACACTAAAGGATAACGGACGAAAAAAAGAAAGAATTTCAAATGCAGCAGCTGATATTTAGCAAAACAAGTTTCTAGGAAGGATGAAGCATCTCTCCTTTGTTTTCCGCACATTTGATTTGTTTCTTTGTCTTTCTTCATCCTCCACCGATAGAAACATGTTCGATATACCATGCAAATTCTAAAATTGGAAAAAGGAAGATCTTTCCTGAGAGTAAATCTCAAACATGGAATTTGTTTCGAAACGAACAGAAAGAATTTTTTAGAACTATTATATTTTCGAAAATTCTGTACTATGTTCCTTTTATTTTATTTTTTAAATATAAAAATGAATAACGTAAAAATCCTCGTGGTTTTATTGACCGGTTCAATCATAAATTTATAAATTAATGCCTCTCATTTTTTGTTCTTTCCCAGATCTTATTCTATTTTATTTTATCTAAAATTTTTAAAAATAAATTGTTTGTTTTATTACACAATACAGCTCTTATATAATAAAAATGTGAACTATAAAATTTATTGATTGATTTCTTTACTTGTAAATGATTTATTCTTAATTTTGAATATAAAATCATATAAAATCCCCAACAGTAAATAGAAAAGTTAGGTTTCTAATTCTAACTATTATATAATTATTTATATTTAAACATCAAAAATTTAATTTAAACGTTTTAATTTAAACTGAATTTTATATTTTTTTCAAATAAGTTTCTTTTATTTAATTTTAGTAAATCTTAAATTAATTGAAATTTTTTTGTCTAAATAAAATTAAAATTAATTTTAATTGCTTTTCATGAAACTTAAACGAGGATAGTTTTTAGATTAGCTACATTTTACAGAATATTTTGAAGTTTTCCAAGAGCATTTTATTAATATTATATTCCATATTATGTCATATTTGCATATTTGAATCTCACCTTTCCTGCCTTTCAAGATGCATAAATAATATTTCTATATATTTTCTTTCATTTATCTTAAAATAATTTTTATTATTAAAATATTTTCTTCATGTATATTAAAATTATTTAAAATTTTTTACAGTTTCGAAAGAGTTTTTAAAAAATGATATAAAATCCGCTGTTATTCATAATTTAAATGCCTTTTTCCATTAATGCAGTATATTTTAATTTATAAAACTAGATTTAAATTATTATTCAAACAAACGAATTCATAAATTTATCTTGTATATACGATAATATTTATATATTTTTTAATCCACCAATATTTATTTCTAAGGTTTTTTTGTTATTTTTATTATTTAAATACATAAATATCTGATTATTTTTTTCCAAGGGACTTATCTATTTGTTTTAATTTTGTAACTTATAAATATAAAATAAACCATGAAAGATTATATTCAATATTGATTATTCTTGAGATTAGACCACTTTGATATTAGGAAGTTGCCACTTAATTTTGTTAAATCAAAACTAGCTCAAAATTGGTGCTATAAATTCTATTAAAAAAACAAGTATAAAAAATTATGTGTGTTATTACTTCAAATTGCTTTATTCAAATAGAAATCAAGATGCTAAAACCTTGAGTCTAATTTTAAGGAAAATTATGTTTAATAACATAAATAGTACAAGAAAAGATAAACTAATCAAAGGGTAAGTCTATAATGTAAATGGATCTGAAATAGTTACTTTACAAATGTCTATAAAAGTACTTGGTTAAAAAAAAGGAAATAGCTCTGTTTGAATTTTTAAAAAGTAAATAACTTTCTAGTTCTATTTCTTTAGGGATTGTTATTTCAAAACAATTCTTTTTTTAATTTGTTCTTTTTTATTTTGCTAATATCTGCACATAATGTATAGATATTATTAATATTTAAACATTTATATAACATAATCACATAAATTTTAAGAACCGGCAGTGTCTTTACTCATCACTTTTCATATTACAAATCAAAGAATTTGGCTGTATAGTAAAAGCAAAATTAATTGAGGTATAAATGCAGATTAATCAATTTAATATCAAACATTTGGAAGAAACATTTTTATAGCTATCTGAAAATCAGACTTTTAAATGCTCCCAAAAACTATTTATTTAGAAGAAATAATATTAAAAAAATATGAAATAGGATTATTTTTAAGAGGTTTTATTCATGATTTCCATATTTTTTTACTATTTGTATTTCAGTTGGTTAAGCTTTTTTTATCATTTAATTATTCTATTCAAACACTCAAAAATAGATTTACAATAAAGTAAGACTCTGATAAAGAAAAATTAGTTGTTTACTTTTCATTAAAAATAATTTGAGATAATAATTTTCTCATCTTCAGAAAAGAAAACTAAAACTAGGATTGAATACTACATATAACAGGGGAGAATTCCATTGATTAAAATTAAGAAACCTATTTCAAATAAGAAAGTTTAAAAGTTAGAAAGGATTAAAGAAATAAATCTAGAAGAATGAAAATGAGAGAAAATTCCTTGAAACGAAGGCATCAAGAATATTTTTTTCGAAAACCAAACACTTTAAATAAATTTTCTAAAGAAATTCATTTTTGACTATGATTATCCTTCTTTATATCTTAGGGATTTAAAATATAAAATTACTTAGATTCTCTTATTTTTCCTGAATTATAGCTGCAGTAACAAAAGAGAACTCATTCTTAAAGTAAAGAAAAATTTGTTTAAACATGTTTATCTTATGGAGGCACATGGATGTAGTATTAAATAAACTAGAACTGATGTATTTTCAGTTTAAATTAAAATATTCAAAGAATATTTGGGAAGAAAATTTATTTTTATTAAATGTTTTTATATTTTTATTCTTATTAAAATGCAAAGTTTCTACCATGAAAATTAATTTTTGTAAAAGAAAATTTAATTTTATGTCGAAAACCGATTATTTTTTAAAATTTTCTTTATATGTTTCAGCAAAATTTCATCAGTCATTTAAGGGATATATCTAAAATTAATGATTATTTTCATAAATGAATTTTCATCTTAATCTGATAATCAATAACTGCCCATCACTTCATTATATTATTTTTTAAAATAGCTTTCATTTTTATGTTCAGGAATTGTGACTTTAAAGTAAGCATAAGTAAAATATTTTAAAATATTTCCATATCAATAATGAACGTAAAATATAAGTCTATCTTGAAAGATTTATTTTCAAGAATTTACGTAAATCTTTATATAAATATCTACTTTAACAATTCGAATATTTCTGCTAACATACTGTTTCACAGACGGTAAACTTGACTTTAAATAGTACGTTTTGCTACTGAAATATATCGATTGTATAATTTATATATAAAACGGGCCTTTCAAAAAGGAAATTTTTAAATACCATATATTAAGGTTTCCTTAATTATTTTATATGTATTCTTTGACAGCAATAATGTAATTTTATGAATTAGAAATAATAATTCTTTTAAGTAAACAATGGCAATTTATCTCATATAAACATTCCTTGAAAAATCATCTGGTTAATTTATAGAAAAGCTTGTTTTGTATTTTAAAAATAAGTAATATCGTGCTAAAAATAATAAATAGCAATAAAAGTATTTTTTGCAACCTTATTTGGGAGAGTTTTAGCAATATACAAGGAAACCGTTTGAGCTAATAGTATCTAATTTGGTTCAAATGCACATTGGAAATAGGAGGTTTACTACCAGAAATATTTTTATAATTCAATTAGAATTTAATTATTTGAATCATAAGCTACATTTTTAAAGTTGTTTTGTAATTACACTTTAAAGTATTATCATAATGAACTAGTTACGACACAATTTTGAAATAGTAAATGATTTCATTAGGATATCAGCTACTTTCTAAGCAGAGTTTTAAAGATTTGATGGTTTTCAGTTATTTTGAGATAATATAATTTAAACAATTGATCTTAATTAAACTAGGGCATCTGTGTCTAAATTTTGAATAATAGATTTCATTGGAGAGAAGATCCAAACTATTTCCATTTTTCAAATATTAATCAAGTAATATCTGATAGTTGTAAATCTGCGAGGAACACTTCTGATTAATATTTACATGAGATATCCCAAAGTCATATGATTGATATAAAAATTCTAATTTATTTGCTATTTTAAGTCATCATTAAATAATGGAATTCAGTTTCATTAGAAAGTTGTATTAAGAAAATCCATTGAGTAGTTTCAAATGTATTAAAATAATACGCTTCTAAAGTCTATCCTTAAATATTATTTTTGAAATTATTTACTCGAGGAATCAGTAAATCAAATGACTCATATAAAAAGTTTAATTTATTTCCATTTTAATGTCATCGTTAAATAATGGAATTCAGTTTCATTAGAAAGTCGCATTAAGACAATTTATTGAGTAGTTTCAACTACTTCAAAATAATACACTTCTAAAATCTATCCTTAAATATAATTTTTAAAATTATTTTTCAATTAATCATGCGCATCATTACTATTTATAAAGTCTTTAGAGAAAAGTAAATACAAATATTTTGCCAAAGAATCAGTTACTCTCCAAACGTTATTTGTCTTTAAAAAAGAATTCTAATCTACAATATTGATGGTGGTAAAGAGTCAGTTTCTTATGGTATTTTACGTTATACCTAACGTAACATATTTAGCTTAATCTGTGAAGAGTAGTACAATTTAAATGCAAAATATATATTTCAAATCAATGTATTTTCGCCTTAAAGAACACTCATTTATGTGCCACATGTAATTAATATATCGATTTGAAAGAGCTTTAGAATTGAAACTTTTGTTTTGCTAGTAATTTACCATGTATGCGAGTCTTGTGCATATTAAAACTGAAGTCAAATCTCAAATGACATATCTTCAGTTCACTGTGGATGCTTGCTCTGGCCCCGCCAACGACAGCTGTTCAAACTTATAATGATTCGTTCCAAAATATAAGTCTCATTGTTTCAAAACAATACTGAAAAATCTCAAACAAACTTTTACTTAAAATATTTGATTTTTTTTTCAAAATTGTTCAATACATAAACATATACATGATTAGATAACTCATAAAATGCTGGATTATTTTGTTTCTATTTAAAAAAACCTTAGTTATATAGATTGAATAAATATGAATAAAAGATTTAGAAAGATTATAAAGATTTTTATAATCTAGAAGCTTTTGATGACCAGTTGTGTTTTCCATAATTGTTTTTTTCAGGGCTGTTATACCAGGAATATGAATAAATTATATAAACGTACCAATTATTGGGAGTAGACATTATAAAAACATATATATTTCTTTACAATAAGTAGATGTTACAAGTATAAATTTATTGCTATAGAATAATAACATAAGGGTGATGCCACTCAAGTAAAAGGTAATTAATTAAACTAAATTGTTTGCTAGCGGCAACACCAAAGTTCTTCTCCCTTCTTGATAGGATAGGAAAATAAAAACTTAATATGAATGAAAACTGAATGTATAGATACTACTAATCTAATAAACTTTAACTACTTACAATATAAATATTTAAAGAAAGTATTTTTTTTAAAACCCAAATCATATTTTAAAACGTTTGTAAAAAAAGATAACAAATTATTTGAAAAAAAAAACCATATAATTATAAAAGTAATATTATAAAATTTTTAATAGTTCAAAATGCATTTTTGTGTCATTTTACAAATGTTTCCTAACAATCCCACAAAACAAAAAGTGACTAATGTTTGAATAATTCATATTTTTATTTAATTTTATAATTAAGTAATGGGGTAGGGATCCTGATTTTTGTCTTAACTACCGTTATATTTTTTGAGAGGATAATGGGGATGTAAATATTTCCTCTAACATAAGTGGGCAAATTTTCTAAAATCTATTAAAAACTGAAGATTGTATAAAAAGAATCAAACATGAACTTTGCATTCTAATAATTCTGATTATGACATTCAATTCATAATTTAATAATTTATAATTTTAGTGTTAAAAATAAAAATGACATAATTCAATTTATTCATATTTATTTTGGCATATTTCTTTTCATAAAATGACATCTTATTTTTTACTTTAATTTAATAAAATCTTGATTTTTTTCAGAGATTGTATAAAAAATTATTATTAAGAAGTTCTAACTTTATCTTTGGCATTTATATCATTAATCTTAACTTGATCATGTCTAAAAATTTCAGGGGAGGTCTTAAAATCTTTAGAGCCAGGACATTTTTCACCGTTAGGTAGCCCCCGTCTTTTTATTTTTAAAGTTTATTTTTCTCCCGTTTTGCGTTTTATCTCTTATTTATATACTGTGTCTACACGGCGTCGTTAAATTTTATTCGCTATTAACTCCTTCTTCCGCTGACTAAGTATGCATTTAAATCCATAAAATCGCAGTAGCCTATCTGAGATAATGGCTAATATTTCATTCTTAAATTGCAATTTACAGATTTCAAGTTAATGAACGCTGGTAATATATTTCTATTTTGAATTGAAAAAAAGAAAGAGTTTAATTAGTTTTAGATTTTTTTTCTTCTCGTCAGTGTGTATCTGCGATGATTCCAGGAGAAGCGACAACTTTTACGTGCTCGGAAAACACCATTTTTCAGGTAGGTTTTGAGATAAGGTTAAAATTTATTTCTCTGCTGAGAAGTTCATCGTCGTTGAATGCGGCCTACCTAATTATTTCAAGACTATTTTCGTCTCAATATTGTCTTCATTCAATTATGATTTTTTTTTCAATTCTTATGTAAAATAAATTATCAAATTCATAAATGTAGATTTCGTTTGTTAAATAATCCAAAATACGTCACGCTCTTTGTATATTAAGGTGTTAGAATTCATTCCGAAAAGATTTTTTAGAAAAAAATGATGTATATATGGAGATTTTTTATAATATAACAATGAAAATAAAGAATAAAAGTGAAATTATTTGAACGCATATTTAGATTTGTAAAACAATTTTCAATTTAAAGAGACAAAGAGTTTGAAAAGGTGTCGATTTTTTTTATTCTCGTCATTGTGGATGTCGGATGATTCTTGAAAAAAGA
>JAOUZG010041683.1:738606-750958 GCA_026289955.1 Argiope argentata
CTGAATAGATCCAACCGCACGAATAATGTCTCCACTTTTCTCCCCATCTCCCATCTGAATAATACAAAGTTAATTACCTATGCTTGATAAATCGATGTCTGCTTCAGAATCGACTGAAACAAGGCTTGCCGTGAAATCAGCAGCTGGTCAAACACTGGGGGCTTCATCTCTTCAACCATTGAAAATTAACACTAGAGATGATCCTTTTATCCGTCCATACGTTTCATTAACCTTTTGGTGACGGCAAGTCTGCTCCTTTGGAATTTACTATGCTCAGTGCTTTAAACCTAAATTATAGCTTCGGAGACCTTTTAAATTTATACGCTTTCAATTAGAGCTTCGCTAAGTTTAGAAATATGTTAAAATGTTACATTATTTAATTGCATGATGTAACAGAATAGAGTTGAAAAAAAGGATTTATAAGGATATTTTCGGGACTTAATGGGAAATATTTTGAAGAGATAAAATTGAGGAATTTTATTAGAAATATTTTAAACAGAATATTTAATAGTATGCTTTTATTTATTTTTTCACTATCTTGTAAAATCCATTCAATTTAATTAGTTTGAATCAGAAAATATTATTCAAAATCTGGCTCCCTATTTTTTTTTCGTTTTTTTCAAAGCATCATGAAATAGTTTGTAGAAAATATATATATTTAGACATAAAATTTTAAAATTAGACATTTGATGACATTGATTAAATGCATATTGATTTATGTCTATATGATCAATTATATAATATAAATGATTTTTAATTCCACATAAAGAAACCAAAAAAAAATGATTTAAAAAAGTACTATTTATCAAAGTTTTAAATATGAACTACTTTTAAATGTTTCTTTAAAAATTAAAAAACATCATTACTCAATTCAAGAATAACTTCACGATTTATTCAAATATTCTAGCAAAGTGCAAAATAACTTATTTTCAAAAGGCAACTTTCTTTCTTAAGATTTTTCTTTCTCAGATACACAAAATAATTCATTTGTAGTTCTTATTGTTGAAAAGACTCTCGTTGCATAATCTATAATAATAAAAATGGTTCTCGAAGCACGTTGCTAAACAAATAAAGACACAATTGCTAAGCGCAAAACTAGAGAACGGCTCGACCGATTTGGCTAATTTTTTAAAAAAATATTTTCGTTAAGACGTGAAGATGGTTCTTATGGAGAGAAAAAATGAAAAAAAAATGCGAGGAAAATAGTTAAAACGACACTTTTCTCACTTTCCCGCCAAAATTCTTCATTTCCTTCCCCCACACCAACTGAGTAAGATAGCAGGAAGTAATAAATAATGATTTGTTTAGAAAGAAATACGGGAATTCAGTTGGTTTTCATTTATAGATAACGGGATGTTTAAAAAAGAAAGAAAATAGTTGCTTTTATTATGAGTCTATATGGATATTTAATCTATGTTTGCTCAAAATAAAGTCTGGGCAGGGAAGAAAAAAAAAACAACAAAGGGAAAAAAGGGTTTGTAGAAAGAAAAGTACTGAAGAAAAAAAAAGGATAGAAAAAGAAAAGAAGGGTGTGAGTGTGTCACCATAATTTCCTCTGTGCGTGGCATTTTCCAAGCTGTTTTTAAACTTTCGCATCTCTTGAAAACCAATTGTGTCTTTATTTGTTTAGTGTGTTTACGTTTATGAAAATTTGAATCCCATTATTCTATAAAAACGTATAATTTTAGACCTTTCCTTCCACCATTTAAGTAAAATAGTAATTCCGAGACAATCATCGTTCGGATAGAAAGAAAAAGATGAGTAGCACAGTGAACAGAACATCTGATGAAAATAATACTATAAATGAATTATATTATTATCAAAATTTGTTTGGTTTAAAAATATTTTAGTAAAAACCCTGTTATGAGACACAGCTACAAAAATTATTATATGAAAATTTTAGCGAGCATTAATACTGGCGAACCGACTGGTCGCCAAATGCGGCTAGTCAATAATAAACTTGATTCATATTATTGAAGAATAAAGGAATTATCGTCCTTCATTTTGCCATCAACAACTTCAAGCCATCGTCCCCGCAAAGAAATTCATTTCGTGATTAATTTATGAGTTTTCTTTGATTCATTCTCCTTTTTACTAGTAATCTTGTTGTATAATCGAATGTTAAATTGAATTCCAATCATAGAATAATTTCTTTGGACAAAGTCTGCCTACTGGATCAAACTGGGCGCTTTGTATCGATAATTCTTTATTTTATATAAAGAAACTAGCGGACCCGACAGACGTTGTCCGAAAATTTCATTGGCGAGAAATTTGGCAATAAAGGGAAAATCACATTTCGAATTAATTCAAGCATGCAAAATATTATGAAAATTTCAAAACAATATCTGTGCCTACTAATAAAGATTTACAAATTGGTCGTTGGGTCAAGATTTGAATGCTCTGCAAGAATTAAACAATTTTGCTTTCATGAAGTGAATTTATAAAATTAATAATATAGATACTGTGAAATAGAAAACTACATGTTGCGTTTACTTTTTTAGAAAATATATTTATTTATTTCATTCCAAACAATCGTGCGCTGAAAATTACATTTTTCTAAATTTAATTTGCAGCAAAAATTTTAAAAGAATATAAACAGAATCTTGAAAACATGTTAAGCCGAACATTGTTAGCACGGGGAAAAACCCGAAGCCTTATTCATTTGGCAATTACTTATTACTACGACTTAAAATAACTTTAAAAAAAAGATGTACTTAAAAATATATAACTAATAGAAATACTGTTTAATTACAAAAGCAACATAACTAACCTTTTAACAGCGTGTATCCAAAGTAAAACAAAACAGCAAACCAATAGTTTTGTCTCCGTTTAAATAAAGTGCTCAACAAAATGCGCATGCGTTAAACTTCATCAACAGAAAATACATATTTTTTCCTACATGAGTTGGACAGATTAGAAATTTTTAATTTCCTTTATTCTTTTTTATTTTAATTCAAATGTACATCAGAATGAACCTTAAAGGCCGATTAACGTTGTTTGATTTTAAATGCAATAAATGTGATGAAAATAAAAAAAAATCGTTTGAAATAATCTATCGGAAACATGTTAAGCCTAACCTCATCGCTGTTAGAAAAAAAAAGAAAAAAAAACCCTAAAACCTTACTCATTTCGCGATGGGGAAAGGAAGTTATTTTGGCGGGAAAGTTAGTTTTTAATTAATAATTAAAATTCTACATTTTATAGTGGAATGAATTGTGAATCTAAACCATTCTCGAATCCACTTGAACACAAACAAAAAATTTCATCAAAATTGGACCAGTCGTTTAGGAGGAGTTCAGTCACATACACACGCACAGAAGAATTTTATATATAAAGATATGAAGGATTTTGTTTTCCTTTGTGCTAAAATGTTGAGGTTAAATAAGATTTTAAAGAAGCTAGCAAAATATTTTATGTTCCTAAAAATAAGTCTAAATTCTATTAAGTAAATAATAGTCCCTAAATATTTTCATTTCTCTTGTTCCAAAAAAAAAAAGAATGACTTTTAAACGAACGAAAGAATGACTATAAAAAAATTAACTTTTAGAAATCGAATGACGGTATACTAACTTTAGAGGGGTATGTTTCTCTAATTCTAATAACAATACAATATTTAATTAATTACGTATTTTTTCACTTTGATATTTTGAAAATGTTGGCTTCATTTCAAATCTCAAAAAGAAAAAAAAAATCCTATTAATGTTAACTTTGTTAAGGGGAGTCAGCAAAGAGCCATATTTGCAAGTCATTTGTAAATGATTGTCTGAAAGATCTACATTTACAAAGATTTAGATCGGAATGATTCAATCGTATTCCACATTTGTTTTTTTTTCTTTTTATATAATCTAAATTGTTCGATGATCCATTCTATTTATTGTAAATGATCGACGTAAACAGTATTAATGCATTCGGAATGGTAGGATAAAATAGATATGTTGTTTGATAATACATGCAGATGAGAGTTACCGAAATTGCCTTAATTTGTTTGTGATATTTTGATTTTTTTAAAGTTATTACATCTATATGAAAATTGCAAAACTGTTGCATTTTATTAACTTTGAGAGGCAAATCTAACAATATGTGCATCGTATTTTATCTCATTTCTGTCTGTATATTAAAAGTACTGTTGTAACATTTACTTTTTCAAAATTAATTTTATTCAATACATAAAACATAAAATAATAATTTTATTTTTTATTTAAAAATAGTCTAAAACTAAATTAATATTATTTTATATTTTAATAGATATATTCTGTGGTAATGATGATTATTAATCAGATGAAGAAGCTTTGAAATGTGAAATCTGTTGAGTTTTATTAGATATCAATATATAATTTATTTTCAAGAAAATTTTTAAAAAAAATGTAAAAGCAACATGCAAAAACATGTAAAACATGCAAAAGCAAACCAATTATGAATTTTTTCTGCTTTTTGATGACTAAAATGTTCCTGGAAGAAAATAAATTACTTCCAGAAGCTACCAAACTCGCCTCCAAGCTATCACTTTATAGACACGAAAAAATAATCAATTATTCTTATGATTACCTCTTTGTAAAGATAGTTAAAATCGCAAAGTAAAAAAAAAAAATCTAATCTATGTTTTAAGAATGTTTCTGATGATGTTTTGAATGTTTCAAGTATAATTGAATGCTTCTTTCATTAAATGATTTTTTATGGGAAAAATAGGTATAAAAAAAGGAAACCTTATTTCTTAAATAAGGATTTACAAAACCTCACTTTAACAATAATAATGTTATGTTATTTTGACAGCAGTCGCTATTTAGGCTTTTCCCTTCCACTTTATTTTTTTAAAAATCTTACCGATTTATTTATGTATTCAAATTTATTCAAGGAATATAATTTTATTGCAAAAACTACCAATTTTATCTGTGTATTTTATTTCTTTTTGTAATAAATCAATCAATTTTTAATTGATGTATTTTAATATTATTAATGAGACCTTTTAAAAATATGTTTTTAAAGGATAGTTAGTATCCACTTTTTTTGAGAAATTTTTGATTCAAAAACAAGATAATTTTATTACGATTGATAAAAATCATATTCGATTTTAAAAAAATAGAGCTCATGATCTAATCTATTTGAACTCAAGCTAGTTAATTAATAATGCATTTCAAAGTCACCAGAATTTGCACCAATCTACATGTGATTATATAATAGAACAAATATTTTATTTTTGTTTTTTTATATGCTATTACTGTTGTTCTACTTAAAAAGGAAGGAAGGGTGCAACATCTTCTGAAGGAAAGTCATAGATCAGACTCTCCGACCCGCCACGAAAGCACACGAATTAACCATAAGCACTGAATGACTGAACCGCTGTAACAGCAATTTTTAAGAACCGTGGTGAGTCTTAATGGCCATCACCAGCCATTGCACAACCTTCCCTGAAGGAAGTACGTCCCGTCATCGATGTGAGGAGCCTGACCCCCCCATCTATTTGTGTACCCACCGGATTGGCGAGATCCAACCACCATTCCGGAAGCATCTCATCCTCAATAACAAGGTGTCCCCGGGGGATAACTTCTGAGGAACCCTGAGAACCCGAGGACAGAAGTCTGACTTCTAGCTCACACAAATCACAAACACGTTTTACAGGACATACTTATTTCATGCATTTCATTCATTCATCCACAGATCGTAATTTAGATCTGGAACAGAGAATGATCACCTCTGCCCCAGTACCCGCAGAGGTATTACGCCAGCTTCATACAGGGAGAGTTTTCACTCGGCGAGGTTCAAATTTAAGGTTTATGAGTTCAACGCTCAACCAACCAAACTACCGTGGCCCGTTTTATATGTTTATTAATTTTATTTCTAGAATTGTCCTTTTCTCTTATATTTAAAGTCTACTATCTAAATTATAGGATGGGGTGTTATCAAAATAACGAATTAAAAGGAAAATACATATTACATTATGAGATTGTTATGTTACATTACGATATTGTTATTAATATATAAATTACAATATATTACAGTAAGTTGACAAAATGAACTTAAGCTGTAATTCAAATGTTCTTTGTTCCCTAACGATCTTTTCTGAAGTACGAAACGGCAACTGAAGTATTTTAAAATGAATCACTTAAGAATCTACGAAGAATTCCTAAAATGTACTGTACATTGAAAGACTTTAAGGCTATTAACAAGAAGATATTTCAATAATTTTCATAACCGTATATATGTGGAAAAAAAATTTCATATACATTTAGAAATATATGTAATTTTCTTCTCCTAGTCGTTACTTTATCGCTGTACCAAACAATGTATCAACGTGATTTAAAAGCTACCTAAAAGTAAATTTTAACGTTAATACCCTGTTCAACTGAATTCCTTAAAATTTCTCATTCCACAAAATTGTAGCGTTCTTTTTTGGAACGTGATGTATTTGTAATTTCTGAATTGACATTTGTATATTTCGAGATACCGTCTTTCCAGCTCAGAGGTCGAGCGTTTTCCTAGTGTTCTGGGAGTCCCGGGTTCGAGTCCCAGTTTGGGCATCCTTGTTTTTCTGTGTGCTATCTGTGAGGTGTGTGACTGTGCCCCCTCTGTGTAGCTAAGTCGTGCTCTTGGCCCTAGTTGGCGCTACTTCAAAAACAAGAGACGCTCATTTTTGCTTAAATTTACTGATGTATCTTCAGCGGGGTTTATCCAGTGGCAAATGCCCTAAGTAACAAACATCATCGCATTTCGAGATGCGGAAAATTAATTATCAATTTAGTTTTCGAATAATTCATTAAAAAAGATAAATGTTTAACTTTTATCTGCTTTTGAAATTACTTGCAAGAATAATCAACGCTTTCAAAAAAGTCAAAATTCTATATTATCCCCCCAATGAATTTTAAGGTAATAATCTATTTCCGTTTCTTTGTTTCAGAAGTAAACTTTCTGGCTCTGTGCCACAATTCAACGACATTTATTTTTATAACTAGCCGCCTTTGGCGACCAGCCGGTTCGCCAATATTAATGCTGACAAAAGGGTTCGATCGATGTTAACTTGGTCTCATAATACATTTTTCAGCAAAATATTTTTTAAGCTTCAAATTTCGATAGTCATATGATTCACTTATACTATTAAATAGGCCTTAACCCTTCTTTGCCTGATTTTTTCTTTTTAAAAAAAAATCAGGGTGATGTAATTAATGCTCTAGATTAAAGGAAAAATATTAAAAAAATATTGGTGTAAATAAAAAAAAATGTATTATGTAAAAAACAATATGATAGAAATTTACATCATCATGCATTGTCACATATTTAGCTCAGTACTAAGTAAATAAAAAAATATTCTTTTATAAATCTTCTATTTTCTGTATGATAATTTAATTAATTAATAATTATTAATAATAAATTAATTTCCATAAAACAATTTCAAATCTCGCTCATTTCTTCCAGTCACAACAAACAGCGGAATGACAAGTTGTAGGCCTTGTAATTGACTGTGACGTTTGCTATTTTTTGACAACTGCGTTTTTTTGTGCTCAATAGTCGCTTAAAAAGTTGCCAGCAACAACAAATTTACAGTACAAGGGGTTTTGAGTACCTTTTTTTTGTTGACTAAATATTATGATACAAATTTCCATCATCATGCAAAGAAGGGTTAAACTGCCCTATCCTTGAACTCTGCATCTCTCTCTGATTTTCTATCAGTGCACGTAAAATTCAGTTTTAAATTAAAGTGGAAATGATGAAACTTCAATTAATATAAAGACCTCTTTAATCAATTCAAGCATGTATTTAAATAAAACTAAGAGTTGAGAGCAGTGTAGTTGAAGTTTTATGTTCACTACAGAAATTGAAAAGTTATAATTTTTGTATAATTTATAATATCTCAAAGAATTACTCAGCAAAAATATCCAAAATTAAAAGAAACATTCAGTTTTTAATTTTATTTTTAGATGTATATAAATGATCTCAATAATAATATTTTTTTTGGTTTATAAATATATTTCAAAAAAACATGACTTTAATTCCTTTGGTCTTATAGATTCATATTCTGTAAAATATTCTTATTATTCCAACTTCTCAATAAATAAATAAACATTTCTATCTTCTTCAAATATGGCTGATTTATTCAGTACTGATCTTCTTTATCAATTCTTGCACATTTAGAACAATCATCATTTTCTTAATTTAGGCCAATTATTCTAGAGTAATCCTGATTGGCTTTTTTGAGATCTTGATAAAGTGATCTAAAATCGCCAATTTTTATCGAATAGTTATATTGAAATTTTCATAGATTGATAAGCTTGGATAATTTATTTAGTTGATTGGAGTGCCAATTTTTTATTTTATTTTAAGGAAGACTTATTGTCTCTAGAATATTTTGTTAAGTATGATTCACAGAGCAGATGTTATATGTAAAAATTTAAAAGTCGTAATTCATCAGCATTTTCTCTCTCAATCTACTAATTTTATATTTCAATTGGACCAATTGTTAAGAGATGTATGACTCTCCCAAAAACAATTAAGAAATTAGATGTTGGGCTCCGAATACAGAAGATGCCTTGTAGATGTTAAGCCATATTTGCCTTAAATAAAACTGTTTAATTGGATTAGTAATATATGTATAGTAAAATATGATAGAAGACATTTCCATCCATTTATTTCCCAAAAATATAATGTTTCATATTTTTTCATTTTTTACAGACACGTGCTGAAAAAGACATTTTTATATGTTTAATTTTGAATGATAGTTGATTTATTTTTTCTCGTGAGAGAACATGATATTGTTTTCATAGAAAGTTTTAATGTCTCCGAAATATGCGCCTAAAAATAGTTTTATATGCTTTTACAAATTTTGCATTGTTAATTATTACGTATGCTTGTATGAAAGGAGATGCGTTTTCAAATAGCTCACCTCCTTTTACCAGTATAGCTTTAATATTACGTTACTTCGTTGAAAGAAGATGCGTTTTTATTTCGCATGATTCATTAAAATGCGGAGATAAATTACAATCACGAAGGCGAATTCTTTGATTTGCACAAAATATCTTCTTCACATAAGTAAAAGTAACAATTGAAAACATGTCTTATTGTTTTAAAAATTTTAAAAAAAAGAATGCAAAAATATTTTACTACTACTGATTATCAATTGCTTTTTGTTCGTCGTTTCTTTGAAATGCCGTCATTTTCAAAGTTCGCTTAAGATTTCTTGCTTCAAATAATTAATCTCGCTATCAGAAGATTATCGTTTGGTGCTTTTTTTTAGTTTTAACTGTCGCACTTTTGTAATATATTTTTACTTTGTATTTTTATTTACTTTAATTCTTTAGTAGAATTGTTAATTTTGATATTGTAAACGATCAAGAAAAATTTTCACTTGCATTTATTGTTTAAAAAATATCACATTTCCTATTTGTTACATTTCATATAATCACGTGATGAAAATTGTATTTTTCTGTTTTATTTTTGGTAGTAATAAACTTTTTTTTTAAAATCAGAACTTCTGAAAATGTGATGGCAACATTTTATTAAAAGCTAATTTTTTTAAGATCCTCGAGATGACAAGTTTTTTTTTTTTTTTTTTTTTTTTTTTTTGCGAAATAAATTGTTGAAAAAAAACGATTAAATTAAATGTTTAAAAATTCATTAATAATATAGTTTTGATTCGTAGGTCAAAACATTAGTATCATTGAAAAGCTAAATTTTTGAGCTTTAACGTAATGCAAAAATCAATTTTTTGCTGTAATATTTTCAGAAGTTATGGTGAAAAAACGTTAAAATTTGGCTATTTTTAAATTAATTAAAATTTTAATTAAAAATTGAAAAAAAGGGCTCCGAGTTGCATATTCCCGGTACCCAAGGAATTGGTAGCTGTAGGTCGAACGGTCTGGCCTGTACAGCGCCAACACACACACACACACACACACACACACACACACACACACACACTTCGTGCTTTATTATAAGTAAAGATAAAGATCAAGATAAAGATTTCATTCCTTGGTGAAAAGATTACAAGTTTTGCTATATCAGCATTACGGCTAGTTAAACTTTAACTGAGTAATTTGCACGCATAAACTAGGTCTAGTTACTCGAATATAAGGTATGATAATCATACTATCATTTACGCTAATGTACATGATATGTTTATAGAAAAGTCGAATTATTTCATTATATAACCATGAGAATGTGAGTAAAATTACAAATGTATACTATCAAAATTAATTTGTTTCTTTTAATATTATTAACAAATAAGTATTAATATAAATTGAGAACTATATGAGATTTTTATTCTAGTAATACAATGAAAAATAGTAATTGATTCATCTGAATACAAAGAGTACAATAAATTTTAAGAAATAATAAAAGAAAAATAATTTAAACATATGCCTAGAGAAATCCTTACTCGTAGACTTGTACACACTTATCCATTTTGCATGTGTATTGAAACAAAAGAGCAAGTTAATTGCATCTCAAACTTGCCTTACAATAAAATATTATTTTTTATGCATTTTTTGCTACTCTTCCAATGTTATTTCTAATTATTCTTTTGCAGTTTCTGCTGAGAGAAATAATGCTTTTAGAAGAGACTTAAAATGCAAACTTTTGTAAGGATTTATTTAAACTGTTTACTTTTTATATCATAATGTTCAAACAAAAGATACGATTTTATCGGTTCATTAGAACCTGTGGTACAAACAGCTAAACAAGATCCCGGATACGTTATCTCCAACAGAACCTGTCAGTAACGGCTGTTAGCCGCACTGTAAGAATGAATAGAATATTTTTTTCGATTTTTGGTTTGTTGTTTGTCTTTAATTTAGTTTTATATTCAGTGACATTCTTTTCTTTTTTTTCTGTCATTTACTTTAATCTTGAATAGCAATTTCATTCCCCTAATATATTGCCGAGTCGATTTAGGAACTTAGTGTATATAGTTAATTCTTATTTTCAATAAAGTAAATATTATCTATGACTTATTTTCTTCTATATACCATACATTGTATTAGTACTCTAAATTAAATACTGAAACAAAATGATGCTAAATTTTATCTGTTATTACATACTCTTAGTGGCAAATTGATCCATACGCAATATTAATTGATTTTAATTTCCATTTGATAACCTATGTAAAATTTTGGTTATAATTAATCTTTGAGAAAGTAATTTAAGCACTAAATAGCGATAAAAATTATATGCGGTTTGGATGACTTTAATATCTGTTATATATCTATCTATCTAATTTGCTAATAATTTTTCATAAAAGAATTAACTCACAAGATCACGTTAATCCACTCAATACAATGATTCGGGTATTTTATTTTATAATGGTGGATATTATGTCGCCGTTATATAACTTCTTTTTTGTATTCTTTATTACTCTGGTCTTAGAAGAAATGAAAACTATTTGAATTTCAGGAGGATAACGAAATAATTTTTTTTTCAAAAATTATTTATAACAATAAAATATCAATATTTAGAAGAAAATTTTCTTAGCTACCATAAAAGCAACAGATTAAAAGTAATAATCAATTTGTGTTAAACTAATTTCAAATATTGCTTGAAAAGACCAAAATAATATCTTAGTTTTAAATAAAAAAATCAATTATTCCAATGCCAAAAATAGCATATTCAGATGGTAATAATTAAGTTCACAGTTTCACTCATAAAAGGATATTTGTACTAATTTAGACAATTCAGAATTAAATTACTTTGCCTATAATATTGCATATACTCATTTTATAATTTATAAGAGATGAGTGGATATACCTTCCTTAGAAAAAAGAACGGAACATAAAAATAGAGTAAACACGTTCTAAATATTAATATTTTTATCTGAAGTATATGATATTTTCATTATTTGATTATTTTATTCTAAAAGCAATGAATATTTATAGACGTTCCTTTTTTTCATTCATTCAATCTCTAAACACTTTAATATTCATTAGCAATAATTTTGAAAAATTAGGGAAGTAAATAGCTCGAGTTCATTCTCTTATATAAATCAATGATTTCATCAAAAGATTTGCCCTCTTCTTCATTAATTGAAAAGAGATAATAATTTTTGGTGGATGAATTATTAGTCTTTTTTATATTTCTCCATCGACGGATATAGAAATTTAATTGTTATAAAATGTTAGCAAATTTCGTCGTTTTTATTTCAAACAAAAAAAAATTAAAAAAATAATATTGTATTCTTAAGAAATTAATGAATAAATCACCTAATAAGTAAAAAGTATTAATGGAATACTTTAACTCAAGAATGTGTTAACATATTTTGAATATAATAATTTATATTATAATTTTTTGAAATTTATCGTTACTGGATGATTATACAATATCAACGTATGTGCATGTTTTCATTTCTTCTATATATATATATATATATATAGAA
>JAOUZG010041683.1:766407-776784 GCA_026289955.1 Argiope argentata
AATTAAAAAATATATTACCATTCTGTGTTAGTTTTTACACCATTTTGGTATCTGAAATCAAAAATCAAAATTAGCTAAATGATTTTAAATACTTTTTTATTGAAATGCTGCAATGTATTTAATATTTAATAATAATTAAAAAATAGGGTAAATATTTGTATTTTATGAAATACTAAGCTAAAATTAATTTTAGAATTCTGAGTTTCTATAAAAACCAAAAACAATTTCCTGAAATTTTAAATAACAATTTTGAATAACTTAACAAACAATATCTTTTTTAAATGTTAATTATCTCTAATTCATAATATTGCAAAAAATAAACTGATGCTTTATTTATTATAAGCATTTTCGGAAATAAAATACTTATGAATTCATTAAATATATATTAACATACAATATTAAATCATAGTTATTCTACGTGCAATGAAAAGTACTGCTGGCTGACTTTTTTGAAAAGTTAAAAGAGTAATTAAACTGACCAATAAATATGGTGCTAAAAAGTTGTATGATATTTTATTGATGAATAGTTATTATTTTATTATTCAAAATATCTTTATACATACTTGTTAAATCATTTAATATATATCATATAAATGCAAAAAACCCCTTATTAATTATTTCAAAATTAGTCATGGCGAATTGAATGCTGATCTTCAAACTACGAACTTTTAGTATTTGTTTGATCCTGCAGCAAAAGGTTTATTCACCCTACAAACAGTATCTCATTTTTTGCCTCCTCTTTTAATTTTATCTCCCTCTTAAATACTGTGTCTACACGACGCCATTAAATTTTATTCGCTATTAGCTCCATCTTACGCTGACTAGGTAGCTATTTAAGTCCATAAAATCCCTGCATCCTATCGGATAGAGTGACACATTTTTCATTTTAAAAATGCAATTTGTAGATTTCGGGACTCCGAAAAGCTGCACTAAATTTCGTTTTTTGAAATTATAAAAATACGTTTTAATTAGTTTTAGATTTTTTCCCCTGAACAGTTTTATCGTTTTCGGAAAGGAGAAACATTTTCTGCGCCGTAGTACCTTTATTTTCCCATCCATTCTTGTGTATTAAAGGGGCATGGATAAAGCTTATATTTATCTAGTTGGCAACGTTTCGCTGTGTATCTCTCTGATTATTTAGAATTTCATTTATTTTTCTTTCAAATTCTACTGATTTACTGATTCTTTTTTTTACTTATTTCATTATTTGGGAGATGGTTATTTCATTTTTTGTTCCTGTCATAATACTGTCAAATCTTTTAATATTCGAAGAATTTGCAGTTAATTGTATAAGTTCTCCCGACTTAGTTATTATTACTTTTTATATTTTATTATGCATTTAGTTATTGAAAGATTATATGCTGTTTGAATTTTGATAATCTCATCAATTACTTTAAGAAAATGAATATTGCTTTGAAAATTATATTAATTCATTAAAAAAACGATGGAATTTAAATAACATGAATTGCACAGGTAAAAAGTGCTTCTATTTTTTTCTTCATGGATTTCTTTTCTGAACCAAGGGCACTTATGTAGCAAAAATGAATGACATACAAAAGAAATTTTTTATAACTAGTGGTCTAATAATTGTAATATTTTCTAAGGTTTTTTCTAATGTTTGTAAGATTGTTAAAAGAGTTAGCAATTCTTATGTAAGTTATTTCCTGACTCGAACTTAGATGAAGCAATAAGATTAGTGAGTAAATTGGGATGAAACAAATCAATGCTTACTTAGATACATTAAAAAGTCAGTTTTTTACTTATATATAAATGAAAAAATGCAAACTCATTGTTTAATTAGTAAATAGATTTGGTTGAAGTAACTGAGAATATTAATCCTTTTCATGTTAATCAATTTTTTTAAAAAAATGCATACATTTATCTGCTACTTAAAAATATTTCCCCACAATCCTTTAAATAGTATTAATTTTACATCTAATTTTCTTTATGTATGTTATGTATATTTTTATATACATGTTTTATATACATGTTATGTCTATTTTTACATGTTATATAATATGTGCTATGTATATTTTATATGTTATATAATATATGTTATCCATATTTCTATACGCATAACGTACATTAAGATAACTAGATGCAAAATTATAAAAATTTAAAGGATTGTCTGGAAATAGTTTTTAAGTAGCAGAGAAGTTAATGCATTTTAAAAAATAATTAAGATTAAAATGATTAAGAGAATTAGTAATATTGCTTGCTAGCCTAGTTTTAGCCTAATAAAGACAGGTTCAATAATGGTACTATGGTATTGATTATTTGTAGTATTATTAGTATTTTATTTAACTGCCATTATACTTAAAATTATTATTAAATTTAAAAATGTCCAATAAACGTTTCTATTTCGGGTATTGATAATAGGAATCATATATAAAACCTGAAGCAAACGAAAAACAAGCTTGTGGAATTTAACTAATTTAAAAAAAAATATTTAAAGTTTTTAGGCGCACTTTAATTCATATTTAAGAAGAAAATTTGTATAGAGAAATTAAATAATGTGGAAAATAATGAAAAGAGAGAAAAGAAAAAGGGTTAGCTTTCTTTCCAACGGGCATACAGATAACCGCTACAAGAATCTGATTTACCTCAAGAAGACTGTTGAGAATTAAAGCTCGTTTTCAGTTTCTTGTGTCGCAGGTTTTAATGATTCGAGTCCTTTTACACGGTGTAGGGGTTTAACAATCAGGAATAAAACACTTCAGTGCATTCTAGAAAGGGCTTCAGTTATTTCTTACATTCTATACATAGCACTGTTTACATCATAAAATTACATTGAATCATTGTCTTATACTAATCAATCCAAGGAAAAAAATTCCGAAATCGAAAGAATACTTAGAAAATAAATGAAGCAAAGTTCGTCTGAAACTTAATATAAATTATAGACTTTAATTCACTTCAAATTTATAACTACAAAAATTGCTAATTTTATTTGTAAATATCAGAAATTGCACTTTTACAAAAATTTAGAAATTCACTTACAGCAACTATGTATTAAATTTTATAAACGTTTGATCGAAACAAAGTCTTTTTCAGCAACACACACACACACAGAGAGAGAGAGAGAGAGAGTAAGAGATTAAATAAAATATATAATCAATATTTCTATGCTGACGTTTATTTTTTTCAATTCTTAATTTTAGATTGTTGCTAGCTTTTACCCGCGACTTCGTACGTGGGGAAAGGAAAACAATTTATTTGGAAGGCGTAGCTGAAATAAAACAAAGCCCCAATCAAGTACATATTACTTTCAAATCAATTCCAGTCAATTTTATTTATTGTTCGAGACTGAGGTAGCAACAACTGGACAATTACAACACACCAGAATTGCAGAATTTTTCAATGCTAATATTGGAAATGCGAAAGTGTGAATTTTCTATGTCAATTGAGGTAATGATATACATAATAAAAAATTTTAATTTATTTAATTCCTTTTTATTTTAATTCAAAAGCACTTCAAAATGAATTCGCGAAATCGATTAAATAATAATATTTAGTTTTAAATACCTCAAACATTGGATAAATAAACAGAATCGTTTGAAATAACCAATCGAAAAAACTTAAGCCTAACCCCTATTAGCGTGGGGAAAAAAAGAAATCTTACTCATTTGGTGTTGGAGAAATGCAGATTTGTGGCGTGAAAATAAGAAAAAATGTCGTTTTTACTATTTCCCAAGCAATTTTTCTGTTTTTTTTTCACTTTATGAAAACCATCTTTGTGTCTTAGTGAAAACATTGGAAAAAAATAGCCGTTTTGGTCTAGCCGTTCTCGGGGTCTGCGCTGAACAATACATTTGGCAATTCATTTTTATTAATATAGATAGCCTCTCAACATTTTTCTCTAATTTTCGCCTTTCTTCATTTCTTTACTCTTCATTTAAAATCCCTACATTTTCTATATTTATAATTCTTACTGATTAGTGGTAAATACCAAAATCTGTTATTTACTTAATAAAAATAATTTTATTAATTCTAAAAGACGATGCAAATATTATTGCAAAATAAGATGCTAAAAATGGAAATAGCTTAGGGCTATTAAATGAAAGGCAAATGAGGTAAACAATTTTGCCAAGTTTCAAAAATCAATATTTTCGTATCACTTTAACTTTTCAGTTTAAGAGGCAATTAAGAGTAATTTTATCCTTTTTAAAGCATTCCAAACCAAAACAACTTTCATTCTCTATAGTTGTTAAGCCTATTAAATTATGCTCGGATTTTATATATATTCTCATCAAAATAGTTTGTAAATATTTTGAACATTGAACATTATTGACTCTCTTTAAATGTTTACTCAATTCATTAAATATTAATTATATTCCTTAATTATTTTAATCCATTCTTTACAGTGTAAGATTTTTGTGGTGTTGGAAGGTATTCACTAAGTTGTTTATGTATAGTTTTTAGACAGCATCATTTAGTTTAGGATTACCTTAAGACATGGCATAAAAATTTATGGCCGACATCATTAAACAACTTAATTAGTAATTAATCATTTCCTCTCTGTATTTATTTGGATTTGACTTTTTATTTAAAGCTGACTGTCTATTTCAATATATCAGAAAAAATTGTGAATTTTTGTTATTATTTAAATTTTTAGTTGTTTGAATGTGTGCTACCACACGGTGATTGTATATTTTTGAGTTTCAAGTATTTGGTAAGCTTGTGGAAACATCATATATCTTTCCATTATAAACATAACACCAACATTTTTACTGCCCTCTGCAGCATGAGACCCCTAAAACCTTCTTGTTTTATTAAAATGGAGTTTTAAGATTATTTAATAAAATTCTAGTTGTTAAATTTTTGTATCTTACTAATTTGAGCAAGCTTAAGCTATTGCAATATAATTTTTTTAATCATGCAGAATTAAATGTGTATTAACGGCTAACTGTAACTTATGACATCGTAACACGTACTTTTATCTTATTTATCATGATGTCAGCGGCCGTTAGTTATAAAATTAAATGATTTTTCTTTCCGAGTGGTTCAAGGAAACAGTAAGCAACATTAAGCCAGGTAAGACGATGATGCATTTTTACTTTAGGATCCATGTGTCGATCTTACTTTTTATCTGGTGTGCCTGTTTTAAATAAAAATTGATTTATTTTCTACTACTAACTCGTCAATGCTTTCCAAGTGTAAAAACTCTCTGCTTAAAGCAGACGTTCCTATCAAGTTTTCGGTAATACAACTTTACACTAAATTTCAAATAAAATGTTTACAGCTTTGATTTTAATGCTACTGAAATCTCAATGGAATGTTGAAACCATTATTCATATTTGAAATAATAATTTGATTAAAAACTGAAAATAACTTTATTTACAAAAGAAATGAAGACACGAAGGTAATTTAGGAAATGGCATGGATATATTAAATGAATATATTTACAGACAGTAATATGATATTTATATAATTTCTTTTTAAGCCCCAATTGTTGAATTTCTATATCAAAACATGCTATTTATCATTTGCCCATCAACTATAAATTTAAAAAAAAACATCGTTATGTTTTGGTTAGTTTTTACCTTTTCTCTTTCTGTTAAGGTTTGGATTATCAATTGAATGTTGAATATAAACCACTAGAAACATTTGAACTCTTTGATGCTCTAAAATTTATTCACAACAGTACCACCAGGGATTTCAGAATTTGAATAGAACTGTAGTTTATTTATAGTATAAATATTGTTATGTATAATTCATTATTGGAGTTTTAGAAGCATTTAACAGAATAGGATAATAATGCATAAACATATTTTAACTAGTCTGATGCTATTTAACTATTTAAAACTCGAATGAAGTTTTAAGCTTTATTAACTTACTACAATTTGAGACTTATTATAAGTTGTACAGATGAGTTATTTAAAACAATTAATTTTGTAACAAAAACAAATCACTTAACAATTTGTGAAAATACCATTGAATTCCTTCTAACAACAAATATTATGCGTTATTATCACAAATTATATATTATGTATATAGCTATATATTTCATAAATTCCGCAAAATATAAAGTGGGTTTCAGTATAATATGTTCGGGATTATATTGAAATGAGGAAATGCGATTGTCAAGTCTATGTCAGTACAAGTCGTCATTATGATTAAATGAGGTTTAACATGATGTTCTGATACATGCCATCACAAGCTGATGATTAAACACGCATGATGCAAATTAAATCAATATGATATAATCTAATTCGGTTATCACTATTATAAGGTAGTTGCAACCCGATATCAAAATTACGAGAAGCATTATGATAAAAAATTAATAAAGTAAGGGCATAAGAACTTTTATTTGAAGTTGCAGTGATGCTTTTTTTTAAAAAAAATTATATATTTTAGGATCCCTTAAAAGTATATTAACTTTCGTTTCCGTAATTCCAAAAAAATTTAAAATATATATAGAGATTCACAAGAAATTTTTTTTTTTTAAAAGTAGTGAAAATAACAAAACAAATGTTTTAATTCTTTAAAATACTAATTAAATAATTTTAACTAGAAAATAATTATAATAACTGTAAGTTTGTAAATTCTGTGATAGAAAACTATTATATTCTTTAAAAAAACGAATGTCTGAATCGGTGTTATTTAATCCAATTTTTCAAATAACCTATAACTAATATCTAAAAAATCGGAATATTCAGTTTTTACTATTTTAAGAATAAGAAATGATGATAGGTTGCATTCATCACTTCAATATAATTCGGTAAAACAATCATTCAATATAATTCGGCATAGCAATATGTTAATAAAAATGAACTGTTTAATGAGTTTAATGAATAAGGAAATGTTTAATGAGTTTAATGAGTAATGGAAATGTTTAATGAGTAAGAAACTGTTTAATGAGTTTAATGAATAAGGAACTGTTTAATGAGTTTAATGAGTAAGGAGCTGTTTAATGAGTATGAGTATAAAAAATATTTCAGCTTTAACAAATAGTAAATACTGAAATTATTATGAAAAATTATAATTATCCAACGAATCCATAAAGACTAAATAATAAGTCAATAATAAGTAATTATAAGTATGCATTAATAAGCAGTATCGATGCCTGCAATGCCTTAATGCTCCTTTTATGTGACCTTGAGATAGAATTTGCAATTTCACACATATTGAGTTTTCTCTCTTCCACATTTCGATTACTAACATAGAATTAATAAATAAGTTTCAAAACATTCATTTTACTTCTTTTAATACTTTAATGTGTGATTTTAAAAATGGGTTCTTTATTTTTCTTTTGGATTTAGGATTTTTTTTCTTCCTTGGAACGTAAATAAATAAAAAAACTCCTGTTATTGAAAGGAAACATCTTTAGAACTTTTAATTTCTTTAGAAATGAAGTTTTACTTATTAATTTTCATAATTAGTGATTCTATGAGTGATCTCACAATTCAAAGGATTTTCTCTATTAATTTCCATTCATTAGAATTCAAAGATAATGATTTGTTGCTTCCTTTCGATTATCTAGCATTCATGAACTAGATGAGTATATTATTATTAAACAATTACTTTAAGTTATACTTAAATTGGTTTATTAAACATATATAATTAATATTGTTAAATGCTATAAATTTATATAATTAAACAATGAAATTGATGCATGAAAATGTTATTTCTTTATTTTAATAAAATTAGTGTCCCTTTCATATAATCTTTTAAATATATTGCCTTTAGTAGTTCGTATAGACTGTTCTATAAGTTCTATACGATGAAGGTGGAAATATTAACATTCCTCTTATCTCTGATAATAGATTCTAGTCTCCTTAGGTTTACCCCAATATTCCCTATTGGGCATAAAGCAGTTATTTCGATTTCATTGCAAGAAACGTGCATCGACACTTTCTGTATCCTGAGACATCAACAGTTAACCCTTCAATGCCCCTTTGCAGATTATTCAAATTATTCTTTTAAAAGAGCATTTTTCAAAATAAATTGTATTAAACTAGCTCATGTTATGATACTAATTTTGGATTATTAATCTATTAAAACCTTAACTAGTTTTAATTTTATTACATTCCTCACATAAGTCTGCCGTTCCTTGCGCCTAAATCAGAACAGCATCAAAATCAGAGCACAGACCCAAAAGAATTATTTTAATGCGGACTAAATCAAGAACAAACTGTAATTTGATGTAGTAAAGATTCTCCGTATTGGTTTCGCAATTAAATTCACTATCAAAACCATAATTGTTTAAGATCTGCAATATCTGAAGGAATTATGTATTACTCTTTATTATAAATAATTTTAAAAACTATAACAACTGTAATCAAATATTAATTTGAACAATATCTGCATAAGAATAATCTCTGCACATGGAAAGTATGTATCCTAAAAGCATGATTGTGATCGGAAACTGTTGCTTTAAATGGAATTCACACTAAAAAAAATAAAATTGGACAATGAGAAATTTTAAGGTAAAGGTGGAAACAGTTACATTTCAATCAAGTGTGGAGAGCTATTAATTAGCACAAAAGCCTTCAATTATTATGAAATACACCAATAATACATACGATAAAAAGCGAATAAAAAAAATTCTTGCAAGAAAATCAGTTGTTTCTTGTATAAATATAAGATACGATTATTCTATATGTATATTATAATTTGTTTTACATATCATGACCAATAATAATGAAAGGTTCATATTTCTGCAGTATTCGCCTTGATAATTCCACAGTTTTCTGGCTTCAGTTTAAAATAATCAATAAAAAATTTCATTTATCTTCATCAGAAATAGAAAAATAAGAATCGTTTAATACAAATAGATTTTTTTAATAATCCCAAGAGCAAAAATTAGAATACTTAATGATAGAAATAAGAATATTAAATAGAATCATTCAATCTAATGTTCGCATTTAAAATCCAGAGATAATTACAAAAATCATTCTAGTGAAAGAAAACAAATATTAATAATTCATTCTTTCAGACCAGCTGTTGAAATACTTAATTTTCTAAGTCATACATCATAATGCCAATTATTAATACTTTCACATAAAACTTTCTTTACAATTTTGCGAAACTAAATGTCTTTACAATATTTGATTATAAACATATTGTAAAGAACTATTTTCAGAAGTTTTTCAAGCAATTTTTAAGACGTTTAAAAAAAAGAATAAAGGATTGTACAGGATAACTCGTGAATGAAATTAATTTTATGTCGATTGTTTTTGTGTCAATACAAAACGATTCATTTATTTAAATGACTAATTTACCCGTTGTACTTACTAAAGGACGATAATCAGAGTAACTGAGAACAATAATAATGTTTTTTACCAGATTTGATGGAACAACATTACAATGTTTATTTTCTCGAATAATGACTCGCAAATAATACTTGCAAAAGTATGAAAGGATTTGAAACTATTCGCATTAGGATGTGAATTTAAAGCTTCTTATTTAAAGAAGCTATTAACTTAAGAGTCATTTCAATAGATTACACCCATTTTATAAGATTAAACTATATGCAGTAATCGCTCAGGTTCTCAAAGAATAATTTTTGTTTAGAATGAAATGAAAACAACTCAATAATGCGGTAGTTAAGGATAAATTATGTGTGTCTTTCCTAGTACTTTTCTTTAATTCTATAGTTTATTTAATTACATCTGGATAAGAGTTTTTCTCCAGAAATGTATTCAGGTAATGCCCCAAAATATACACTAGGTGCGTGAAGTCTGAGAAAAGGTTAATCCTCAATAAAACAAATCGTTCTTTAGGTTGTAAATTTAATTGCTCAGTGGATTAAATAAATGAGTCATTTGATGATCTCATCAGGGTAAACATGTTTCTTATACGGCGATAACTAATACTTAATTTAAAAATTTGGATTCTTCTGGAAAATACATTCTTTCAGATATAATTTCATTATAAAAATACTCGTAAATAACTATTTTTACATCTATTACCAAACTATTTAACTGTAGATAGATATGTACTTTAAAGTTAAATTCAACAAAATAAAAATTTATAATACTTTTATTAATGGGGCATTGAAGCTTGAGTAAGAAACTTGGCTTCACGATTTTTACTGAATTATATGGCTATTTTCTTAGAAAGTCATAAAATAATGTTTAGTAAAGCTCCTTTAATACATATTGCTCATTATCATAGTTAACGAATTTTTAAAGAAACCTGTATTTCCATAAAAAAAATATGTTAGTCATCTGAGCATCTCTTATAAACTTCCTTTACGAAATAATTGTCTCATTTAAATAAAAATTCTTAGTCTTGTAACAATAAATCTTTAATATTGTTTTTTTGAAATTGAATGATAAATGAAAATTAGATAATAATGATTTATCATTCAATCCTCAATGACTTTTCAAGTTTCCTGTCTCTAGGACATATGCACCATAGATTAAAATTTATTTG